>CAUYRT010107465.1:0-77305 GCA_963574885.1 Lepilemur ruficaudatus
TCACACTCCTGGGCTGAAGCAATCCTTCTGCCTCAGCCTCCCAAGTAGCTGGGACTACAGGCATGCGCCACCATGCCTGGCTAATTTTTTCTATATATTTTTAGTTGGCCAATTAATTTCTTTCTATTTATAGTAGAGACGGGGTCTCGCTCTTGCCCAGGCTGGTTTCGAACTCCTGTCCTTGAGCAATAGGCCCGCCTCGGCCTCCCAGAGTGCTAGGATTACAGGCGTGAGCCACCGCGCCCAGCAGAAGTTGAATTCTTAAAAAAAAAAAAAAATAGCAAGATCATGAAAAAGGCAGGAAAGGAAAGGAGAATCTAGTGAGTGAAGGGTTATTTGGTTTGGATTTTGATAGAGGTTGGTAGTAGAACCATATAGGTATTATTTAGTTGAGATGTGAATCCGGAAGCCTGACAAATGCACGTGGAGGACAGGGATGCTGGCACAGACAGGAGAGGCCGTTTTTGCTGCAGAAAGTGAGAAAGCCCTGGCTGTCATATCTGTGTTTATCCCGGCTTGGTAACTGCAAACACAAGGCTACACGGCACCCGGCCACTGATGTGAGACTGGCAAGCGGAAGAAACATGGTGGATCCGTGGTGGATTCTCCCCACAGACAAACAAGTCTCTCTGTTTTATGTTTTGCCAGATAAACTGGAATGCCAGGGAGCACGCACCAGCCTTTTCATAAATATGTTACATCAAACCACCACTAAGGCGCTCCCTTGTCCACCGTTCTCCTGCGGGATGGCGTGGCCGGTTCTCCAGCGGGCTCCAGCATGTGTTATCTTTTCAGCTTCCTTCCGAGGTTGGAGGGTGGTTGCTCAGCACCACACGTAACGACCGGGCACAAGCCCTGGCCACTCCCAGCGCCCACCATCTGCCCACGCCAGGATCCAGTGCTCGGCGTTGTTTCGTGGCGTCTCCACCCTGCGGCTGCCTCCCACTGCCTCCCTCGCCACCTGACAGAGGAGACAATGCACTGGCACTGACAGCCATCCCACCTTTTGGACGGGTGGGAGGAGCTGACTCATGAAGATGGTATTTCATTTCGCCAACAGCACAGCAGGCTTAAAATCAACGGACTTCCCTCTCTCATACACACCCCCCCACGCATGCTGCCTCTTACAGACGTGCCCAACTTCACGGAAACAGCTTTTCTCATGTCTCATTGTGGCAGCACAAAGCACAAGGATCTCAGAGAAAAGTCGGTAACTGTTTTGATCCACATTCTCTTCTCTTTTTCCTATTCATCTGATCCACAGACCCATTAGAGCGCTTAATTCTTCATATCTTCACTGTAAATTAACATTTTTGGCAAGAGAGCCATTTCTCTTCATGTGGGAAACATAATATTAAAGAAAACTATATTTTAGATACCTGTTTCAAAAGCATAACCAAAGCCTATTCCAGTGAATCTGACTGAATTTTTCACCAAAATGAATGTGTAAAAAGGAAAACATTGCAAGTCTTATTAGGAAAATCTCTGTAAATGCAACACTTATTTCAGAAAATTTAAAAACATTGTTCTAAATGATTGTTATCTTACATAATTATATATTTAGGTTCTTTGCCTGCACTTAAAAAAAAAAAAAAAGAAAAACCAAACCCAGAAGATTCTAAGTGAGGAAAAGAAGTGGTATCATGCCATTAGGTTTCTGGTAGACTCTGGCTCCATAGCAAAGACACCAGCCAGTACAGCCATTCACTGAGTGATATTTATTTCTCACTTTTTTATTCAGAAAGTTTTAGAGATAGAGTAGCAGAGGAACACATGCCAGGGACAAAGCCAAGAGCATGCTAGGTGATACTTTGCTCCACAAAGACAGCCTCAGAATGGGTAAAGGAAAGATGGCAGCTGCCAATGGAACATTCCTTATCAAGGCTCAGAGCTGGAAAAGCCATGTGGCAGGTGCACTTTCTTCAGCCAGAGGCAACCTAGGGTGCCTTTTGCACATGCATTGCTATTGGTGCAAACTTCTAAGACTTCACAGACACCGTAAGTTTTCTCATGCAGTGTGTACACAGGATGTGGTGTGGGTGCTGGAGGAACCTGGCTCTAGTGGGTCTAAAGGGCAGAGCCAGGTGTGCTGCAATATGGCCATCATCAGCTCCTCCTGGAAAGAGCAGCAGGGAGCTCCTCTGTGCATTGAGCTTGTGAGATGGTTGGGATAGTAACAAGAAGTTGCAAGGAGGGAAGTGGAGAAACAAACAGAACCTATGAAAACAAGAGTTTCAGAACAGATGAAGAAAAAGGAAGGGAATACAAGGAGACAATAAAGGAGAAGCAAATGAAAGAGCTAGTAAAAAGGGGTGTATAGGGATAAGGGAATAGAAATGGATTAAGAATTCCTTTCAAGGTTGAACATACAAGTTTAACCTGTGAATGAACTTAACGCTCATCTTGCCATAGAATCTCAAATGGGAACAAAAAGAAGACCATGCTATTATTTTCTTTTCTAGTTAGAATTTAATTATAGTTTAATACATTGGTTTGAGTAATTTGGGTTCCACCAGAGCTGGCTGGAAAGCAGGAAAACGGTTCTTTGATGATGCGCACCATGTATCCATTCATTGATCCCCTCCTACAGGCCAGGTACTCTCCAAGGCCATCAGATGTCATTCTTGCCCCCAAGCTCCCAGGTAGAAATGAAATATCACAATACAATGGGACAGATGGTAAGTGCCGACTTTGCCTGGGGGATTAGGAGCAGGCTTCACCAAAGGGCTGACATTTGTGCAGGGTCTTGAAACTAGTAATTCATCAGTTTCTTCAATATGCCCATTGAGATCAGTGGGAAAACATTCACTGTTATGTTACAGTGGGAAAAGCAGAAGTAAGTAGGGGTTAGCAGCTTTCAGAAGACTTGTAAAAATCTGAGAGTTGGAAATAAAAGGTGTTGAGATTTATCCCTTTTAAATTTACAGTACAAGCGCTTAGGACACAGTCAAATTATCACTGCACTTTTTTTTAAAGATTTTAGAATTTCAATAAGGGAATATAGCACTTTCTAATCTTCCAAAATAAAACCTGATTCAGAAACAAATACATCTTATTAACTTCAACATCTTAGTAACTTGCCTTCAAGAAAATTTGACATATTCTTCAAACAACTGGTTGCAGATGATGGCGTTAGGCACATTTTCTTTGTTGACTTATTTTCAAAAAAAAAAAAAATAGAAACAATCTGAATTTAAAATGTACAGTCTCTTTCTAATACCACTGAGAAACACTTTACAAAAAATTAATATAATTTTCAACAAAATCTCTGTAAAATAGGGAAACATTTCATTATTAAGTCGAAGAATTTGTAAAAAAAAAATGAAAAGCATCTTCAGATTGGTTTTCTTAGACTAACTGTTAAGGATCCATGTTTATGAGATAAATAAATGTTTCTTATGGAAGTAAGATCCCCCCTACTCCTGACTCTGCCGTTTAATCACTAAAACAGCTGGGAACTGTTGAAGAATTTGTCTCAATCACAAAACTGGTTTAAGTAACTTAATGCAACAGGTGAGGAGACAATCTTCCTGGATTGGAACCCACCAGGGGTCAGATGACAGGTATCAGAACACAGATTAGTGGTCTCAGAATAGAGGCTGTGTGGAGTTTAAGGATGATGTATGGCTGGCTTTAAGAGTCATGACAGCAAGAAAGGAGAAGGGAAGAAAAGAGGAGGTAAAAATAAAGAAAGGAAAATACCAGAAGGTGAAGACGACAGAAGAGAAGAGAATAAAGGAGGAGTAGCTGAGCTGCCGCTCAGACGGCTGGAGGGGAGGCAGTGCAGAGCAGGGGTGCACTGCAGGCAGCGCCACACGAGGCTTGGCCCTGGCAGGTGGTGACGTCGGTCCTGCCTCCCTCCTTTTTCAGGGTTCCCCATGGGGCCCGCTCTCTCCACAGGATGGAGTCCTTGCCTTAGTCTCTGCGCAGGCTGCCGGACTCACGGCATCTCCTGCCCCATCGGGAACAGCCCCCAACTCCCTATGCTCTCCCCCACCCCTCCCCAAATCTCTCTTTTAAGCACGAATCTTTCCTAAACCCTACTCTAAAACTCCCTTTCACTAGGAAGCCTGTTCTCTTCCCTCTGCCTGGTGTTTCCTCAGCCCTAAGTATGGTCTGTCTTCATTTCCAGTTGCCCAAGTGCATGGTAGTGGTGTTTTTTGAGTGTGTATGTGATGAAACTTTAAATAGATGACAAGTCAGAGTCCTCCATTCATTTTTCTCCTCAAAGTGATTAATAATATGCTTCCCAATTCATAAAGAACACTGTGGTCCAGCATCAGTTCAAAGTAACTAACTCGATACTCTCTGCCAACAGAATACTTTATAGTCCAGGAACCCTTGAGCCTCCAGAAGGAATGAAGCTCTGCCAACAACTTTGATTTTGGCCCAGTGGAACTCAGGTTGGTCCTCTGACCTCCAGAACTGTAAGATGATGAATTTGGGCAGTTTTAAGCTGCTAAGTTTGTGATAATTTGTTATAGAAGCAACAGGAAACCAACATAGATTTCAGACTATAAAATTGGCATCCCGCTGGCTCTATGGAACAAGTATAAAGACAGGTTTCTGCGGGAAGATTTCTGAGGCAGGAGCATGGAATGGGTGGCAGGTAAGCATGGAAGCAGATGGTAGCCTGACGTCTGCTCCCAGGTGGCTGCTCTCCAGCCTGCTGGGGGGTACCGCAATTCCAGGAGGAGTCACAGAACATGCTACCTCTCAGGGCCTGTCATAGCCCGTAGGAACATAAAGTTGAGGCCACATCAGAAGGCAGGATCACCAATTCAACACATCTCAAGCTTCCACCATGATCATCATTTCTACCACTGGATTAAGAAGTACAGAGCTGGCAGCACTAAGTGGCAAATGACTACCTGCATGAAGCTGTATAGGTACAAAACAGTACAGATATTTAAATAAAAGGAAATCTCAGGAGTTGAAGAGCCCAAAGTATCCTTTCAGAAGATGTCTTCTGTTAACTAAAGATTTCATAGGAGTATATGATGATGATTATAATTAGTGATGATGACAGTAATAAAAAGGATAATATGCAGCACAAACTACCTTATACTTATATAAGCCCTTTCATCTTTAAGAATTCTAAAATGCTTTGCAACCTGACTTCTAGGATGTATTAATTTGAAAGTGGGTCTCTGCTTGCCCCTGAAACTCAGCTTTGCCTGGATTGAGACACAGTAATCATCTGCCAGTTAATGTAAACTCTGGTATTAGCCCTTTAAATCTCGAAGGAGCCCAAAGGCAGGGAATAATTATCTAGGGTGGGAGACACATTAGTCTGGCCCTATGGCTCTTGGATATAAATGCTTAGTTTGTGAATTCTGTGAATTCTTAACCTACTTTTCCAAAATGTGTTTCTGAGACTTACCTCCTGGGATTCAAATTTGCCTGGCTTTGTGACTAGCTCCCTGTGAACGCTTTCTCCCTGCAGAAGTGCTCTTTTGGGGAGCTCAGCTCAGGGCTTCAGCTCTCACGTCTTGCATGTCTAGCCCCAGCCTTGCCCGTTTTCCTCTACACCAGGTGTCCAGCTCTAACTGTCTCCTCGATATTGCTCCATGGATATCCCCAAGCACTGTGACTATGGCTGAACTCCTCAACACCTCCCCTGCAAAGTGAGTCCTCTCTCTGGATCTCTGATCTGGGCTGTGGCCTCATCACCTCTGCACCACCCTGCAGGTTCAGCCTATATCCCAGGAGTCACCCTCAGCTGGGGGCTTCTCTTCCACACGCCCCTGCCCAATCTGATTCCTAATTCTGTGGTTTCCATCTCTGCAATGTCCTGGCATCTGTCACTGCTTCTCTCGCCTTCATCTGCTGTTCAGTTAGCCCCTCATTACACGCCCCCCGATGGTCCAGGAGCTCCAGAGCAGTTCCCCTGTCACTTGGCTGAGAGTTACTATTGGACAAAGACCTTAATTCATGCATCTTTCTTTTCTTCTCTTTTTTAAAATAGAGACAGGGTCTTGCTCTTGCCCAGGCTGGTCTTGAACTCCTGAGCTTGAGCAATCCTCCCGCCTCGGCCTCCCTGAGTGCTAGGATTACAGGCGTGAGCCACCGCGCCCGGCCTCATGCATCTTTCTATTTCTTGGTATTAGACTGGGACTTACCTCCACAGTAATGAAATATTCAATAAACCTTCTGTTCAAACCGAATCTCTAAGACCTCAATCATATATTTCATTTTTATATATACTGATATATTTCCAAGAAGCTGAATGTAAATCAGAATTATATCTTAAGTGTACACGGTGAATGTACTATCTAAAGATTCCTTCAATGAATCTTTGGAGAAATTGGAGAATCTTTCAGTACCTACACACCTACTCATTTTTAGTTTAGATATTTTTGTCCCAAGTTTTCATAAAGCTGTACACATCTGACTTACCCAGGAAGCTAGCAAATTTATGACAGTAATACAAACTGCAAATTGGATTTTGCTGTTAAGGGCAGTTCCTATTTCTGAACAACAGCTGATTAGAACCAGGTATTTACCACCAAGCCAAGCACATTAAGCATTAAAAATGACTAGGAGGCAGATCAGAGGTACTACATTAGGAAGTAAGACTATAAGCTGTGGACATGTCACCTTGGAGGTTTATGACAAAAGTAGCCAGAAGAGTTCTCAACTTTTGCTTATAGATGCCACAGTGAATGAGGAAAGCAGTCTGGCACGAGCTGCTGGTGTGGCCAGTGAGGCAAGAGTGGCACTAGGGTGAGTTCATAAAGATAAAGCAGAGCCCGGAGCAGATGTACTTGGACTGAATTTTGGTAGGCCCAGAATATTTTCTGACTAAAGAGCAACTGTGTCTAAGTAAAGAATGTGCTAGGAAAAAAAATCAAATTTGGTAAGAAATAATTAACCTGTTGTGAACACGAGGCAGAATCAGGTGAAGGAAGGAAACTACAGACAGTATTGTCTATGAACTCTTCATGAACAGAGATTTTTGAATTATAGTTATTTTGGAAGGTAAGTATGGCTTTATGGAACAGGAAGAGCATTGTTGATTTGTTAAAAAACAAACAGCAAATAGGGATTTTTAAAATTACTAATGGGTATGGTGCATGCTGTCTGGGGGATGGGCACTCTTGCAGCTGTGACTCGGGTGGGGCAAAGGCAATATATATGACCTAAACATTTGTACCCCCGTAATATCTGAAATAAAAAAATTAAAAAAAAATAAAAATAAATTCAAAGAAAATAATAATTAAAAAAATAAAATTCCAGAATATAGATCTCATTGGCTAAGGATGAAAATAAAGATGGAACAGGTCACCACATTGGGACTGGATGGGTTTCTCACAAGTAATTCTATATTTTGGGTATAGAATTATGACCTGCGTCAGCACCAGTTTAGGCAAAAGCTGAGCTCAACTACTAATTGTTCTTCCTAAGGAAAGTAGCTGCTGATGCTAAAACAAATTTCTAAGATAATAAAAAGATTTTAGAAGTTACTTTGTAGATGTTAAGAGATCAACACTATGATTATAAATGAGGATAAGTTATTACCTGGATAGCTTTTTGAAAAAGAGGTATAGATTTTATAGGAATTCCTTACTGGGGCAAATAATGAAAGCATCTATATTAACAATACCAGAGAGTCTTAAGGATAAATACAAAAATATTTTTAAATAAGAGAATGTACATATAGCTATGTATACTTATAAAGATTTTTGAGTCTTTAATGACATCATTCTAATCCAGATCCGATCATAAGAAAAGAAACTTCCAGGAAAAAAACAGAAGTTGGGGGTATAATAATCAGCACATGATTACTATTTCATTAGATATGAAATGCTCTCAAGGGAGACAGCAGAGTCAAGGAAAGATCGCAGGCTTCAGGAGGAATGTTATACGCCCTTGGGGGTTTCGCATGGGATCCTATTAAGAATGGAAAACATGCAGCAGAATATTTGAGAATCAATGAAGAGACTGAAACTTAAAGCTCTCTTGGTTAAGTCCAAGGAAGGAAAAGGGCAGGAGAGGCCAATGTGATTAAGGAAGGATATAAAGATTAGTATGAGGAGACTAAGAGGGAGGCTTAAAATTATATAAACAGTGATTTAGAGATATAAACTATTTACAAAATACAAGTAGTAAGAAGTTCAGAGAATAATTACAAAAGAGGAAGCATTATGATCAGGCATTAGTGACAGCATTCCACTCCACTGTGGTCTGATCGTTCTGAGAGCAGAGGATGCGAGGATATTGAAATTGGAAGGAACCTTACAGAACACGTAGCCCAGCCTCTCTTTCTGTAGGTCCAGGAGTGCAGGAAGAAAGGAACTCACCCTTAGTCTGCTCTCTCTGAATCCTCTGACCTCAGCTCCCACCAGCTCCCACCAGTCAGAGGAAGGAACAAAGAAGAGCAGGAGTGGAGGGAGGATTAGAGCCTTAAAGTCAGAAAGATCAGGACGGGGAGGGATGACTGGCTTCTAACAGAGGGGGCACAGATGCAGGCTAGAGCAGGGGATCTAATTTCCTGCTTTGGGAGGGGAAGTATGGAAGGCGGTGAGAACAGCTGTGAGAGAAAAGGGGGACAGTTTGAGGACAAAAGACCAACCTGGTGAACACATTGAGGGCTTTTCACCCCCAAATACACAGAGACAGGGCTGAGGGAAGCTCTAACTGGTATTCATATAAGTCCTCTGATGACTGACCAGATTCCTGAGGTCTGGAATGTGTTACATATCATTATTCTAAACAGGGCTATGAGACAGAGCAAGCAATTATAGGCCATTTAACTTAACATCATTTTACAGAAAAATATTAGGAAAAGTTTGCAGGGGGTGAAGAGGACAACTCGACAAGCATATGGTAATTTGATTAGAAACAGGCCACATGTTTTTATTGGAGTAAGGTGTTTTAACTAGCTTGTTGGGCTTCTCTGAAGTTATTGTTATCTTGCTCTAGATTTTAACCCTGATTTTTTCTAATACCTATAAAGATTAGGAATAAATATGTCTAAGTAAATAAAACAAAAGCCAATCACAAATGAGGACATTAGAAATAAAATGAGAAGAAAATGAATGTTAAAAACAAATAGTAAAGCAAGAAAAAACTTAGTAAATATTAGCTAGTAGAGTTTAAGCTATTTTTCATGAAAAATACTTGATTTTGATTAGTGAATATGTCCCTATACCATTTCCTAAAATGCTCTGCATTAAAAAAGTGGGCTTTTTTTGTTTATTTCACTGAAAAAAAAAATCTTAGTGCTTTTTTTTGTTCTTTTTTAGTGGATTGACCATTTGATGTGGTTAAATATTTGGCAATTAGGATGAATACTTCATTAAGCCTTCCTTTGTGAATTTTCCAAGTTAAAAATTCTCAAAAATATTTCTTTGTGGTTATTTTACATTAAGTAATAGGTCGATATCAATGTTCTCATATTTACATATTTCTATACATTGAACAGCTACGAACCTTCAGAAAGAGGATTAGAAAGAAAAACCAAGATAAAACAAACATAAAAAAATCAAATTACATATTAATGTTTACTAGAGGCCCGGATTATCCCTTGTTTTCACTTTTGACTGGTTACTCTGTGCAATTCACTAATGATGCCATTCTACTTCTCCAAAGATACTGGGTTCCAGCAGCTGGTAGTGCCTCTACATTTCCAACTTCCACGAGGGTGGAGACTGTGTCTGTCTTGTTCATCATTGTATTCTCAGGGTTTAGCACAGTGTTTGATAAATATTTAGTGAATTATTAAGCCCATTTTTAAAGATGAGGAAACAGAAGCACTGAGAAGTTAAGTAACTTGCCTAAGGTCACACAGCTAGTAACTGATAGGTTTTGAACTCAGGCAGTCTGGCCCATGCCCCTACGTTTAAGCATCATACTACTTCCTCCTTCTGGAATGAATGCACAATGCAATAAATCTGCACATCATGTATGCACGCACAGAAAACTATACACAAGGCAGGAGTCTTCACTGGCACACAATTCAAGTATTAATACGGTCATCACTAAATACTGAATGGAATTCAGGAGCAAAGTGAAATTTAAAGTCTAATTTCTGGAATTAAACTGTCTGCAGTAGCAAAACTCTGCAGGTAGAGTACCAAAAAAATGTAGCTAGATTTAGCTCTAATTGGATGCTGGAGTCCTTAGTCCTGAACAAAAATTTTCAAGACTTTTCATGTTGACATAGAAGCAATATTTATGGTTTTGTGGTGGCCATATCAAGGAAAAACATTGTCGGTGCATGTGGAACTATGTTCTCTGTGGAATCACTGGTGGCCTCTTTCAGGCGAGGGCCTGCGTTTGCTGAGTCAAGGGCCTTTCTTAAGACCAGTCTGAGTGTTATTCAAAACACAATATAAAGCTCCCTATTTTCCTTTAGTCTTGCTTTAGGATATAATGTTCTGAAACCTGATATGTTCTCATCACTTTTATTTTTCCAAATTTTCTTTTTGGTATTTTTTTCCTGTTAGTCATTCTGGAACCATTTGACTGTAAGATTTAGTTTTTGGCTTCAAGTGTTCCTACGTGCTGCAGATCTTGTGGGCTAGATGACCAAAGCTGATCAGGAGAATGCACTGTTTTGGAATCCTAGAAATCTTATGGAATTCTATGGACTGAGAAGAAGGCTCTGGCAGGCTGGACTGACACTGAGAAGAGAAGGATGCAGTTTCGGTGTGGGAGAATGCCGCATCTACCCTGCGCTGAAGGCTGGCAAACCCTAGAGAGGCTCCGTGCCTTTCAGGACTCATACAAAACGACTCTCTAGATGCTACTGGCTGTTAGGACCCCGCACCCACATAAAGCTCATTTACAACGTAGTCTCCAGTTCTGGTCACCTTTCAGCTGGAAGAATATTCTCACCCCTCAGGCAACTCAACAGAAGACTGTCAAGTTGATCCAAGTTTGGGGAAAACTTGTTGTTCTGAGGAATGAGGTTAAAAGTTTAGTCTCACTATACAAGGAAAACTTGCCCAGTGGAATATTAAGTTGAAGTGGAGTGAACAAAATTAATGCAGCCTAGAGGCTCAGAAAGATGAAATCCAGTTCAAGATCCAAAATCAGACAGTAAAGGGAATCCCAGGGGAGAGTTTGATCGGTGGAAAAATAAAGCAAGCATATGAAATTAGACACCACTCTTACATTCGCGCAATGCTCGCTGCAGGACAGGTATGATGATAGCATTTGAATGAACAAAAGAAAGGGGAGGGATGCAAGGGCAGTTTCGGCAGGAAAAGGGGTCGATAAGGATTCAAGAACAGTCTTGTTAGTCTGAGGGTCCTTTTCCTGTTCAGCGAATTCTTTTGTTCTGTGTCCTTATCAATCCCACACTTTGCCTAAGTAAGAATGACAGACAAGCTGTTCTTAATGACTTCCTAGCTTTTGAAACTATTTTGGTGTTGGAGAGGGAAAGAGCCACATTTTAGTTGTTGGAAGAACTGAGGTTTCTGTTGGCTTAGTAAATTTTCCACTCTGAGAGGACCATTTTTGCTTGGGAGCACAGAAATGCATTTGCCCATATAAGTGATCTGTGCAATGTTCTGGAAAAATGACACCCCTGTGGCACCTCGTTAGGCCACAGAAACAAATGGCAGCATGGCCTGGGGCTCCTGAGGCAGCCCCTGCTGTGTCAGCAGCAGCATGGCTGGCATCTTCCTCCCCCAGGGCCAGGCACATCCTCTCCTGGGCACACCCACTCCCCATTAGCACTGGGAACAATTGTTGGCTGTGTCAGAGCCCCGGCCACGCCCTGTGCGGGGACAATGCACAGCCCCACAGCCCTACCTCTCCCAAGCACTGGTTACTTCCTTTCCTTTTTATTTCCTCCTGTGTGTTAGAGTGCACAAAATACATTTTTTTCTTCTGTTTGAAACAAGACATTTTACAGGGTGGTTAATGATGACCTATTTACTTCTAATCTCTCTTTACTGGGGGTTTCCTAATCTCTGAAAGATTGTACAACAGATAAGAATTTGGTTCAGGACACAGGAAAACAGGTTCAAAAGGATTCTATTTTCACAGTTAATGTGCACTTCATTAGGTAACCATCATGTTTGAATATTTCTCTTTAAAGATGATGCTTTCTATTATTTTTAGGTATATTTAATCTGTTGAGTTTTGTCACCATAGTGAGGGTGGACCACATTAAAGTAATAACACCAAGGAGGTGGTTATGTTCAGACAATCTATAGGTCATTTTTAAATACAGGAACTTCTGTACTTAGAAATTCATCCATCCATTTACCAATCAGTCAATATTTATTAAGCATCTACCTTGTCATAGTCTAAGATATTTTTGAAGGTCCCTACTCTCAAAGAGCTCAGTTTGGTAATGGTAGAATGACACATAACGATTATAATAAATTGTAATAGGTATTATAATAGAATTATGTCAAGCATACAATATGGATATAAGGGAGGAGTAGATATTTCAGTGGTAGTGGCATATTGGCCAGGGAAGGGTTCTTGACATGGTGGTTTCTGAGCTGAGTCTTAAAAAATGTAGGAGAGACCCTTTATGGCTCAGGTGTGTGTGTGAGCATGCACTCATGAATGCGGGAATGTGTGTGCACAGGCAAAGCTGGCGAGGTAGGCAGGCCTTTCAGATCCCAGAGATCGTGCGGGTCTGTAAGGTGTTATAAGTCAGACATCCTGTGGGTATTAGGGACCAGGCATCAGAACAAGAGACTAACATGATGAGATCTGCCTATGATATGAGTCTCCATTTCTGAAATCACCAATTTCCTTGGGTGTGTTTTACTATTGTTTTCCTTTATAGAGCAATGAATTTTGTGGTGAGAATAATACCTCAAATCTAATTCACTGTGTTCTGGTTTGGGAAATGACAGCTGAAGGATGCCAGAGAGTCAAACAGAGAACTTCGAAGATTGCAGCGGGCATTCTGTGAGAGCATTTTCCCAGCCGGCTGGCCAGCTGTGGCCACGCACTGGGCTGCGAGGGAGTCCTTACCACTTCAGTTGGTCGGTAGTATTTGAGATCCACAGTCACATGAATTTTGCCGGTCTCTTTACATCTGCCCACTTCATTTTCATTCCTTCCTTCCCACCTGTAAAGAAGATAAACACCTAGTCAGCTCCTAATTGCTTGGGAGTATTTGGCCAGGCTGTGGCACCTCTGGATGGCCCCGCCTTCTCCCTGCAGAAGCATAAGCTCATTAACTAGGGCAGCACAGGCTGACAGGTTAACTTTATTATTGCTGCAACAGAGACTTTCAAAGCCTCTCTAGATCTGTTTTGGAAGGGTAGGGTTCTTTCCCTGTCTTTTTAAGAAAATCATGATGAATTCAGAAGTGAGACATTAGAAACGAACAGATTAGCCAGTAAAAGGAATTGGGCAACTTTCAGAGATTTCACAGATTTTTCATTTCTTTAGACTATTCTTGATAGAGTCAATTACTGTGAATTAATCAGTGTCTTTTGTCCTCTTTATTTTTTTCTTCCTTTTGTAGTTTTAGGGATATTTAGTGTTAATTCAATGCATTCCATTTGGGAATAACTTTCATGCCCTAATTAACCACTCAATTCATCCCTAGATTATATACACGTCCCCCTGTTCTCCCCAGTCAGGGTGGGCCTCATTAATAAATCTTGGACAATGAAACTTCCAAAAAGTACACAACTAATTATTCATATCCTGCTAAGGGAGGGCATATCAGCATCTCTCTACCATAACCTCCTGTGACTTAGCTAATATGTTAAGAAAACTTGAGTCTCCTTGCCTGAACATCCACAGGTGACAGCAGTAAGAGTATCAAGAATGACTCCTCAAGTTTACACGGTGCAGGATACACTCATATGCCTTAAGTCCAGCTTCTCGCTAAAATTCTACTTCTCCATTTTATGTTCTCATTTTTTATAAATCAAGCCACTGGCTTAATGTTGACCTCTGGATCTCTACAGTCTAATATCCAAATGATAGCCTATACTATATAACTGGAAGTATTTATTTTTACAAATGAAATCTTTTGGCAAAGAAAGAAAAGAAATTAAAAAGTATGACTTATGTTTGACTTCTCTGTTTACCCTTAGAAGGAGATTGCTTTATCAGCTGGAGACAAATCCTACGAACACAGGACAGTTCTGTGTGCTCCCTGGATCACTGTCACCATGGGGCACCAATGGGAAGAACAGATACTAAAATGCTTACTTAACTATGTAAGTCACAGGTGCCATTGAAGATGAACATTAAATGTCGATCACAGTTATATTTTGGAATAGGTTGAGAGACATAAACTTGCCTCACAAGTTTATGTCTGATTAATCATCTGAATGTTCTGTCAAATCACTTCTTGATAGCAAAAGGAACTATTTCACTGTTGGAGGAATAATCAGTTCATGAGTGTGCTAAATTTGCCAGTGGACTCAAGGCAAATATGAGAAATATCCCATGACAGAGATTATAGCAGAATATGTTAAACAATATAAAACTATACAACTGGTCATTTTCCCAGGCTTTTATATTAACTTAAAAAAGGAGTGCTTGTTAATTTATTTATTTGGTTCAACTTCTTTCTTAGTGTTGATTAGATCAATTTGACAGATCACGTAGGTCTGAGATTTTCGAAGCAAAGGGACTGGTAGGATCAGAGCTAAATTTTTGGAAAATCCACCTGAAAATGATAAGTGAATTATTGGAGCATAGAGATCGAAAACATTTTAAAGTGAGACAACCTAAAGTAATGATGACCCTTGTACGTCATTATGGACAAAGACCATGATGAACAAAGACCAAATGTTGGCTGATACAGCTAATATCCACAGCAAAGGAGGATAACTGGCTAAGTCATGATTTAAAAAAAATTACAAATCTAATTCTGAAGTTAATTGTTTAAGTAGAACTTTTCTTTGGTTAGGCTTTCAGTAAGTGAAAGGATATTTGTATTTCTTAGGCATGTTTGAACTTTATTTTTGTTCACATTTCATACTCACAGAGAGAAACAAGCTCAGCAGATACCTTCATGACAGTATGTCCACCTAAGCCAAAGAGTGAACAGGAATGCTATTTATAATTGGCTGACTGGTTTCTCCATTTGTAGTAAGTATTTAATCCACGATGGGGGATGCTGACTTATGAGTACAAATATATTCCACTGCCCTTCTTGTTGGTAAATCTCCTCAGATGCTACAGACTTGAGACCTGGTGATTCAAATTTATTTATAATTCAGGTTTTAAAAAATCACACAAACACACACACGTTTAAATTGATAACGCCTTGGTAAAGACTTGGAGAGCTCTCTTTGTGGGTCAGGAAAGGAATGAGGTCGTGCCAGCGGGGTCTTTGGACTTCAGTGGGGTCTGCAGACTTTCTGCGAAGAGCCAGGGAGTAAATACTTCAAGCTTGACAGGTCACATACAGTCTCTGTTATATATCCTTCCTTTTTCCTTCTTCATCATTGTTGTCATCTTCTTTTTTCTTAACTATTCTTTTAAACTGTAAAACCCACCTTTTACCTCTAGGACAGTAAAAAAATAGGTCTCAGCTGGGATCTGGACTGCAGGCCACAGGTGCCCACCCCTACTTTGGCCCATCAGGTTAAGGGTGTCCCCTCACCCTCAACTGCAGGAAAGTATTTAATTCCTGTTTATACCAACAGGATGCAAGGTTGGACTGCTTGACTGTCTTCTACTGGTTCTCTTTGATTATTTTGCTACTCACAGGCTGACATTTGGGATTTGTAACACTAGTTGAAATGGGAAAAGGTTGAAGGAAGGACACATCCCCTCTCAGGGGCTTATTTAAGTACAACCTGCAAGTCAGACTTGGGTTTCATGCTACTTTGGCACTTACAGGCATGAACTCCCAGCAAGCCTTTTTTGCTTCTGTCTGAACGCTGCCTGCTGGACTTCCATCTTGCAAATGCTTGTCTACAGTCAAAACAGTCTCTGAGGGCATGGTATTGCCCTCTACAGTTAATATAGCTACACTGAGTAATCAAATGTAACCAGGAAATGGCTCAAAGCAGAACTGAGTTGGCAAAAACCACTTTCTAATTTACACCAGGTCTGCATGAGGGCAGTAAGCAAAAGTTTCTGCCAAGGGCCAACAAACACTCAGTTACAACAATACATGAAATACTTGTATTAACAAATAAAAGGTAACAGCTAACTTGTCCTAACAAGTAGCGTTATGACTCAAGGCAGAGCTGCAATGTTAATGAAATTACGGTGGCCTGACAGAGAGGAGAGGATTCGGCTAATTAACAGGAGTTACTACCCCTAATTTAGATCAACAGCTCACTGAGCAGGGATCCTATATAATTCCATTTTTAAAATGTTGGCTCCTAGTAGGAAGCACTGAAGAATAACAGAATCAACCACAATAAGGCAAGATAAGGTGCTATTAAAATCTACTCTACTAGGAATCCCTTTAAAGGAACAACAAAAGCAAATTCAATCACTTACTTAAGTTTGGGGAACTATTGGATCTAAGTGGGAGAGGGCAATATCACAAAAGCTCTTGGGAATTATTCTTAAGAAAGCCTATTTTATTAGGGCATGGATACAGAAGTAGGAGGCTGCAGTAGGTAAAATTTAGTAAATGGTATGAAGCGGTCCTGGAAGAAGCATCAGCTTCTGGATGAAGACGGTGGTTTGCACATTTTTGCTCCCTCCGCAGACTCCTGTCAAAAAAGGTATTAACTCACAAGTGCTAATAGAACAGGAAGGAGATGAGAGAAGCCAAATTCTGGAAGCTGGAAAGCAGATGGATGAGTGTTAAAGGACTTAGCAGAACCCTAGAAAAGTCTCCTAAGCCAACAGTAGGACAGCTGAGATTGGACCCAATTTACATTTGCAGAAGCCCCCAAATGTTCAGGAAGTGAGGGCTGATCGCAAGTCTCCTTGGGAAGCAGTCTGGTGCCCAAACCCCTTTCCGACTTCCCATTTGGCAACTGTCTCACCCTTCCTGGGGTAGAAGGTCGCTGGACTGAAGTCTGTAGGGCCAGTGAAGATAGGGGAACTAAGGGAATATATGCATGCTGAATGCTGAGACCACCCCCAACCCCCGGTGGGCCGGCAGGCCTGCATCCTTCCAGTGAGGACACTGGGGTGTCTCCTCTGGGCATCAGAGATTCTTCACCTCAATGGTGTCTCAGGTCAGCCTATAGTGACATAGTCAACAAACTCTAACTACGCTCTCAAAGCTCCTAATTAGCTTTTTAGGCTTCCACCTTTAAACATAAGCAGAAAACCAATTATTACCGGACAGGTATATGAGGAAAACTGCATACATGAAAGATAGAAATCAAAACAAACAAATTGGAAAAAAGCAACTTGAAGGAAACAGAACAAGCAGGGGGAAGAGAATTAAAAACCAAAACAAACTGAAAGCTGCCACATACACCACCTTTAATATCCCCAGGCAGAGCTATCAGGAAAGATATCAAAGAAACAAGAATAGGATGCTATATAAAAAAAAGACAATGTGAAGCAAGAGATTTTAGAAATTGAAAAAGAAAAACAGAGAAAGCTGCTTGGACGGTGTGTCTGGAGTTGAACAGGGAGGGCAGGCACACGAGGAGGTGGCTCCTGGATGCCTTTTAGCAGAGCAGGGAAAGACAGAGCCGGGCAGTGCCCAAGGGGGCATCTGTAAAGGAGGGAGGAAGCTATAGCGGCTGAGTGATAGCGCTCTTGAGAGGAAAGAGGGCTGGAACCACGGGTCAGGAGGATGCTCTGCCCCCAGAGTGTCAGGGGCAACCTACTGGTGAACCAGGAGAGATGAGGAGGGGTGCAATTTTTATGCCCAGGGACCATTGTTTAACCACAAACCCTGCTCCAATGTTGAAAAGACAGCACTAAAGGGTGCACCCTGGATCTGTGAGCATCATCTGTGTTCGGCCCCCTTGTACTGCTATTGAGATGGAGATTGGTTTGCCTCGACCCATGCTCAGAATTCTGCCATTTTCTTTACATTAGTGATGATAATTGTTCTTAAGTAAGGCAGTTCTGGCAGCAACAAGCACAGCTGTTATGTTGCGGTTAATGAATAATCAACTACAACAACAACAAAAATGTAAAATTTAAGTGCATTATACAGCTGTTCATATAGAAGGTACTTCTTAAGATTGACATCTGCATTAACTGTGCGCTTTCCATATCATGGGGCCCTTATAAATGTTAATTGCCGAATCTGGATGCCAGGAGTCAAGCAGGAAGCATAACCTGAAGTTTATGATGGGAAAGAAGAAGTGTGGAGGGCACACCAACTCACAGGCCACGTGGGCAGGGTGCTGCAACCAACACTGCCAGGCAAGGCTCCTTGGCTGTGTCGCCGGGGCCCAGATAGCACCTGTTTCACACTGGGCATGAGCCCAGGGGTGTGCCATCCGCTCAAAAGGGCGCTGCCATTGTTACGGGGAAGCCCCTCCCAGCATAAGTTTCAGTAAGAACTGTCCACTGGTCAGTGTTTCTCCTGCTTTTTTCTCTGTGTCACTGTCACTGAGACACTATCAGAGAGGCTCTACTTACAAATAGTCTTTTCTTACGTTTCGTCTCTAGGAAATCAGACTGGCATAATGAACGGAATGGAAAAAGCCTTGTGTGGTGGTGCCAACTGAAGGTGGCTCAAGGGATCAAAATAAAAAAAAAAGGCTAGAGGTGCCTCTGAGCTGTGGAAATGGCAGTGAAAGAGTTTTCAGATGCACAGCCTGTATTTAAATTAGCCTTGGTCTTCCTAAGCTATCCTTAACGTGGATTGCTAAACGTGCTTCCACTGCCTCCTTTGTCTTCATTTATTTCAACTCAACTGGGCATACTATCCACCCCAAAGGACATGGGTGGAACGTCTCCTGCTTTACAGGAGAGAGCAAAATGTTTGGGGCCTCACTCCAGGGCTGCCGCTGGGAGGCAGCGCTTTGGGCTGCACTCAAGCCCCCGCGGAGTGGCAGCCACAGCGCTGGGCTGTCGGCAGCTCCTCCACCTGTATAGCTGCGTCCGTCCTCCTCCCTTTCTTCCACTCCTATGGTCTTCACCGAGCACCCCCAAGTGCCAGCCAGTAAGCCAAGCCAGGTGCTAAGGACACAGGCATGAGTAAGCTAGACACGGTCTCTGTCCCTAAGTAGCTTAAAGTCTGTGGCCCCACAATCTGGTGGGGGGACGCTGCAGAGAGCCAGGGTGCTGTCAAAGCCCAGGGAGGGCATGTAGCAAGGACTCAGTTGAGGGAGGGTGCTGGCCGGAGGCAGGATGCCAGAGCTAAGACCTGAAGGAAGCGGGAAGTGGTAGGGGAAGCAGAGGGAACCACAGGCATCTCTGGATGAGCCCAGTGTGGTCAGGCTGGTCCACTCCAGCTCGTCAGCTTACCCAGTGCCAACACAATTCCCTAACTCCTGCCTCCAGCCCTCCCACCTGGAATGCTTTCCTTCTTCCTAACTAGCCCCATATCTCCCACTTCAGGCAAGGGCATCTACCTTTCTGCAGACACCCCTTGCCTCTTGATCATGGCACTTCTGCTTCTGTGCTGATACAATCAATTTGCACAATACCATCATTTATGTGCAAATGTTTGATGTCTTCTTATTATCACCCAATTAGACTTTATACTGCTCCAGGGCAAGGAAATGTCTTTTGATTCTGTTCAATGAGTTCAGCTTTGAGATAAAATGAGGTGGGCAGGGAGCACACCTACCGAGCATCTACTAGGTGTCAGGCTGTTTAATTATGTGATTATGAAGCCAGCAGTTATTTTGAGGCCCTGCTAGATCCTTAGCTAAGAACTAAAGTGGACCTGCTACGTAGTGAGTTCATCAGCTGCACCTGGGATGGAACGAGGGCTGCCTGAGACACTGCAGCCCAGCACGACGTCAGGGTTCACGCGGGATCCCACGCGGGATCCCACGCGTGCTAACGACTCACAAGCCTGCTGCTTCCATAGAGGCACGCATCACCCACCTTACAGCACAGTCATTTCATTCTCAAGGGTTGGATAGTCAAGTATCTTAGAATTTCATAAATATAAATGACAGCAGGGCTTAGATTTCCAGGGGGACAGGCGAGAGGGTAGGAGGGAGGGAGAGGGAGAAGTGAGAGGCAAAAGAGGCAGAAAGAGACTCCCTTCAAATGGTGCCTTGAAGCTTATATGAAAAGTCCAACCTCTTTATTATGACTAAATAGAATGTGAATACTCTTGAAGGTATGAGTCGACTTAGAGTCTCTCCAGAAAGTTCTCATAGTACCTACATTCAGGAGTAGGCTTTACTATGCAGGTTTTCTCACCATGATTGATTTCTGTAGTTCTGATGGCAGACTCTGAGCGATGATGAGTGCAGGTGAGTTATATTTCTATCATGCAGTCACGCAGGTTTCACTCAACCTGGTTACACAGTGTGGACATCAAAGGAAGATTCAGCAAGAGATTGAGGTGGGAGTTAAAGCAATCAGTGGGCTCAGAGGTGGCTGAAATTTCCTATAGGGAAAGTGCAAAGCCACAGTGATTTTCCCTCTCCTGACTTTCCCCCCTGCATAGACCCCTCGGAAGTACTATATGTCATGGGAAAATTCTGTTTGTCCACAGTGGCTGACTGGAAGGACCTATTTTCCCATGGTACAATGTCCAGGCTCCACAGATGCTCAAGGAACACCTTCTAGCAGCTGTGCTGGCCACAGGGATGCTTGATTCCTATCCTACCCTAGAACCTGCATCCAGTGGCTGTCCTTCTTTCATACCCGTGTTTTCAGGATCAGCCTCCAAAGGCTCAGGCTCAGGGGCCGGGGTCCAGAAATCCCACCCACCAGGAAACAACGTCAAATGAGGGGAGGAGTGTGCATGAGCACAAAATGGCTTGTTATCCAAGCCAGTAGGATTTTAGAAATGAGCTTCTTTTTTAAAATATTATAAGTTTACCCTTGTTGTTTTTACTGAAAATGTAAATACAATACCACAAACTATACTAAATATTTCCATTGTCTGAAATATGCCCCCCTCCCTGCAAGCGGCAGATGTGGGTTCTCATATGGTTGCAGGCTGTTCTTACAACTCTCTTCTTAAAATTTAACTAGATTCATGACAGAAAATTAGTCAAGACAAGTATTTGCCTGTTTGGCTTATCCTACTGTCATTCTAATTGTAGTGGAAAAGTGTTTCCTTTGCACATTTTGTATTTAGCAATAAACTGACGGGAAAGTGAAAAACAAAACAGAGCCTCAGCAATGCAACCTCCTTCAAACAACCAACTGGCAATGCTTTGGAAGACAACAGCTGTTGTCCTGAGGCTGCCTTCTCACTACAAAGGACGGCATGAGAATTTAATTAACAAATACTACCTTAAATTTTATCAGGATTGTATGTGGTACTGACCTATTCCCTTGAATATCTTCTACTAACCCAAACTCAAATTAATTAAT
Source organism: Lepilemur ruficaudatus (assembly GCA_963574885.1). Taxonomy (NCBI): domain Eukaryota; kingdom Metazoa; phylum Chordata; class Mammalia; order Primates; family Lepilemuridae; genus Lepilemur; species Lepilemur ruficaudatus. Next base: position 21,337 of record CAUYRT010107465.1, read on the forward strand.
GTGCTGTTTTCTGATAAATTCAAAGCAAATATTACTCAAATTATGTCAAAGACTTCAAGAGGGAATATTTGTGTAGATTCTAAATGGTGAACATTACAACAGATATTTTTAAAAACAGTAGCAGAAAGGGGAAGAGACAACAGATCTTAAAACAGCCAAAGTGAGACTATTTCAGATATTGACTCTTTTGTCTGATAAAGCAGATAAAAACTATGAGAGGATGGAGAGTTTTCTATCTTAACGGTACCACTAATGATGCTAGAAACCTTGGTGCTCCTTCACCTTCTATTAATACGTCCAATTTTTCACCAAATCCTGTAGATTCTAAGTCTCTCTTGAATCAATGCCTCGTTTTTCCATGCCCTTTGCTGAATTTAGGTCCTCGTGATCCCTTCTTAGAAGGACAGCTCTGATAGCCCTCTAGGGAGGAAGCATGGTGGCTTCTCTCTAGCTGCCTCCACCATGCTAATCGTGAAACCCAGGGAAATCAGGACAGTGGGCATTCTTGGAAGGACTTTCTGGGCCAGCTGGCTTTGGGGATAGCCACTTGTGCTCAGTTGAGTATTTACAGAACACCCACTGTGGACACACTGGGAACGAGATGACGCTTTTCTTTCTCAACTGCTTCCAGCAGCAGACCTGCAGACCCAAAGGGGTGGCAGGCGCTCAGAGAGCTGAGAGGTGCTGCGGTTTAGGGAACAATTTGTTTCTAATGACAGAGCTTAAGACCATTATAGTGAAAATTATCACTGGAAAAATCCTTGAAATCTTGCTTTATTTCATCAGAATTTGGGTTTTTGAAAGCTCAAAAGCCAAGATTTAGATGCTTTTGTTCTCTTTGCATTTGGTTGTGGCTTCCCTTTCCTCGAGGCACGCAGGCCTGTTTTTACTGCAAATATCACATCACAAAGTTTTTTGAAAGGATATGAATGAGAAGGATGAAAAGTGCAACATAAAGGAAAGAGGGGCCTCTTGGGTCAGAAAACACTCATTTCAGATCCTGGCTCTGCTACTCTGTAGCTTAGAGACCTGGGGAAGACACTGAACCGCACTGTGCCTCAGTTTCCTCCTCAGTGCAACAGTGCCCCGGATGTGGAATTAAAGTGAGTAGGTGCCTGGCTCCTGGCATGCTGCCAGGCGCACACTGAACGCTGCAGGCCGCGGGAAGCATGTGCTGTCCGTCTGCCTCACATCCCATTCCGCAATGGCGTCCGGGGGTGGTGAGGACCCTGCTCTTGCCCAGTCAACCCCCATTCACACTGCAGACTTCATGTGCGCCTCCCCGCCCCAAAGTTTGTTTTATTAGCATAATAATATGTCACACTTAAAAAATCATTCATATATATCATCCTTCACAACTTTTGGAGCTTAATAGAATACTCCTAAAAATAAAATATCATGTTTGATTCCTAAAGAAAACACAGACAAAAGTGCACATATTTTTAAAGAATAAGGTGTTACGTTTCCTACATCTTATTTTTCTCATTAGACTAGCTTAAATATAAACTATGATAGTTACATATACAACATAAATTTGTTAAATTATGTTTCAGAATTTCTTCATTTAAAAAAGTGATTACTATAGAGAATCAGATATTAAAAAATTTAGGGGGTTATTTAGAAGCAACATGAATTTTATATTAAAATATGTAAAAAAATCTCAACCACAAACACAATCTAGCAATATGTTTTTAAGTCCACAAAAGCATATGGACAATATTTTTGAAACATGGAATATCTTATTCAAAAAATAAAGAGCCTAAATATAATCTTCATGACCAAATTATACTGCAAAGATTATTTTATATCCTCTTGGTTTTTATTTTTATGCCATTTTCAACTCCCCATATTATATTTAAAATGTGAAAAAAAAGCTTATTTTTGCCTTCCCATTCTTTATTTTCTCTAATATAGTTTCCTGAATAAAATTTTTATGCCAAACAAATTTATTTATTTTTAGGCCATGAATTGATAACATTTATTCATAAACTTGAAAGTATATTGGGACAAAAATGTCACAAAATAATAATTGGGCAGTATCTTTTTATCCTGCATATTCTTATTTTTGTTTTCTTAATTTTTTAATTGATACATAATTATATATATTCATGGGGTATAATTTGATATTTTGATATATATGTATATTGTATAATGATCAAATCAGGGTATTTTATCCATCACCTCATGCATTTATCATTTTTTTGTGGTGAGAACACTCTAAATCCTCCTTTCTAGCTATTTTGACAAATACAATACAGTACTGTTGATTTTAATCACTCTGCTGTGCAGTAGACACCAGGACTTATCTCTTCTATCTCACTGCAACTTTGTAGACATTGACCAGTGTCTCCCCATCTTCTCTTCCCCTCTCCCTCGACAGTCTCTGGTAGTCACTATTCTACTTTCTGCTTATATGATATCTTCTTTTTTTTTTTTTTTAAGATTCCATAAGTAATATCATATAGTATTTGTCTTTCTGTGTCTGGTTTATTTCACTTAACACGATATCCTCCAGATTCATCCATGTTATGACAAATGACAGGATTTTATTCTTTGTTATGGTAGAATAGTATTCCACTGTGTATATATACCATATCTTCTTTACCCATTCATCTTATTGGACACTTAGATTGATTCCATATCTTGGCTCTTGTAAATAGTGCCACAATAACATGAATGTGCAGAGACATCTCTTTGAGATGCTGATTTCACTTCCTTTGGATATACAACCATAAATGGGATTGCTGGGTCATACGGTAATTCTATTTTTAATATTTTGAGGAATCTCCATACTGTTTTCTACAATGGCTGTACTGATTTACCTTTCCACCTGTAGTGTACAAGGAAGGGTTCCCTTTTCTCCGCACCTTCGCCAACACGTTTCCTAATTTATGAGTCAGCTGGCTAAGTAAGGAAGAAAATGTAGGTGAAGGAAAAATGACTTTTATAAACTGATTCTAATTAAAAGTATTTGCTGTACATATTACAATTCAGAAATAAAATTACCTTAAGACTACTAGAAACAAGGATACCAGCTGTGGCTTTATGGACTTTCACTTGTTGGGATTTAATCAATGTCAAATATTTTAACATGCAAAACATTATAGGAAAGCATGTTAAATGTTTCCCCCAAAATAAGCTTTTGGACATTCTCTTATTTCCAAGGCTATCTTTGACAGATTGCCTACTATAATTTTTGAAGTAAGCAAACTACTCAATAAATTAAATAGTTGATTTGAAAACACCTGGCTCATCAAGAACTGGTGGAATTGGGTACTTAATGATTGCTGAATAAACCACATGGTTCCTCAGGCTCTGGGTGACTTGTCTTATCAAAGCGTAGCATCTCATCTCACATTAGAGACCAGTTCAGTCATGGGATGACAGAAGAATTTCTGGAAACTGTGGCTGTGTACTTGGGAACTCCCAGTTATCTTTGGCCTCTTTCTAAACCATGGGAGAAGGAGAACAGAGGTGTCACTCTGGCTTTTGTGGGTCTCTTCCTCTTGTGCGAGAGCATTCCTTACTGATTAATGACAGAGACAGCAAGTCCAGAGACCTCTTCTTACCTTTATTTATCAGATGATAAATTCAATTCAATTGCAATTAAATTCAATTAGCACTTAAATAATCTTATGAATACCGGAGATGTGAGGAACAGACACAAAACAAGGGAAGGGAACTGAGCCAGCTGCAGATGCCCCCTGACCTGTTCTCACAGGAAGCCCTAGAATTTGTAAGTCTTTTTTCACTTTTGAGCAACACTCCCCGCAACCAGAAAAACCCTCAAATCAAATTCCCCAACTTCCAAAAATTCTATTTCCATTATTAATTCATTAAAGTCTCTATTTAATTACCATATGTCTGAAACTGTGCTCGGCACCATGAAAGGTACAGAAAGGAATCAGACACCAAATTCTGCCCTGAAGCCGCCTACTATCTAGTCTACTGGGGAAGGTAAAATCCCAAGTGACAAAAATAAGGTACAATGAGAAAAAGGTAATTGTCAAGGTTCATTTTGAACTTGAGGTTCTGTAACTCTCAGGCCTGGCTACTCAAAACGTGGTCCCTAGACCTGCAGCGTTCCCATCATCCTGGATCTTGTTAGGACTGTGGAGTCTCAGCCCCACGCAGACCTACTGACTCAGCATCTGCATCTTAACAAGATCCCAAGTGACTCACAGCATATTAAGGTTTGAGAAACCTTGCTCTACAGGAGATGGATTTGCACAAAAGTGTTCTAACTCTAATAAATGGCCAAGTCTTCTCCAAAGGGGTCAGGTGTCAGAGAGGAAGAAAAGTCTCACCAGATCCACCACATTTACACAACAAAATCTAAACAAGCTTGTTCCTCCTCCTGCAATTGCCTGTCTTTCCTAAGTGCTGTTAAATTTCTTCTGGTCATGCAGGCATGAAATGCTAGTGTGATTTTTTTTTTTTACAATGTTTCTTGTCCCTAAATATAATCAGTTGCCCAAACTTACTGTTTCTGTATTTTTTTGATCACTTGAATTCATTGTTGACAAATGTTTTCAATCAATTATTCACTTCATCAATAGCTACAACTTATAGAGAGCTTAAGATGTATCAGGTGCTGTTTCGAAAGTGACTTACATATACTCACCCATCTAATCATCACCCCATTCCTGGGGGTAGGGACTCTTATATCCCCCATCTTAAAGTTGGGAAAGTGGAGAAACAGAGAGGATAAGTAAATGCCCCAAGAGGTTGCAGAGCTGGGATTCAAGCCCAGGAAGTGTGGCATTGGACGTGTGCTTTTAACCATGATGTCATATTGTATTACATTACATTGTATAGAGGATGGAATTGACCAAGTCAGGAAATAAATTAAAGGAGTGTCCTTGGGAGAATGAAGCATGTGCTCCTGAAGCTCTATAAAGGTATGTTTCCCCAAATGGTAATAAAACTGAGTTCCACTGTAAATAATTATTTTTCTTTTTTGGCTACTTTTAAGATTTTTGGAATTTTGAGTATGAGGCATACTGGTGTGACTTTCTTTGTGTTTATTCTGCTTGAAGTTTATTATGCCTCTTAGATCTATGATTATACTATTTTCTTTAAATTTGGGAAAAATTTGGCCATTATTTAATTCTTTTTCTGTGTCCCTCCCCTGCTTCCCCTGGGACTCCAATTACACATGTTAAGTTGTTTGGTCATTGTCCCATAGGTCACTGAAACTGTTCTTTCTGTGCTTCATCTTAAATCATTTGTAGTATTCTGTCTACCTTCACTAGTCTCTTCTTCTATAGTATCTAAACTCTCAATGCCGACAGTGAATGTTTCATTTCAGATACTTCATTTTTCATCTCTATACATTCTAGCTGGTTCTTTAAAAAATATATGTTCCCTCTCTCTCTTCAATATATTATTGTCTTTCTTAAAATACTTGAACATAGTTATAATAGTTATTTTAACATCCTCATGTGCTCATATCATCTTTATTATTTCTCAGTCTGTTTTTATTGATTGATTTTTCTCTTGGCTATAGGTCATGTTTTTCTGCTTCTTGACATTCCTCCTAATTTTTTTTTAAGTGTACAATTGCCTCCTAATTTTTGACTGAATGCTGAACATTATAAATTTTACATTGTTGAGTGACTAGATTTTCTGTCTTCTTTTGAAGAATACTGGGCTTTGTCACGGCAGGAAGCTAAGTTATTTTTGCCTAGTTTGATCCTTTTGAAACTTATATTTAGCCCCATTACTGAGGCATAAGCCCTTCCAGAGTCTATACTATAATCTCTGAGAAATCAACAAGGTCTCCCCATCATGGCTAGCTGAAACCTGAATGCCTTCCAGTATGGGGTGAGCTCTAAGAAAGCAACTCCCAGCTCCCAGGTGATTCTTTGTCCAAGCTTGGGAAGTTTCTTGCATACATGCATCTTATTATTTTACAAAGACTCAGGGTACCCCTATGCAGATTTCTGGAGCTCTTTCTCTTGTAGAGCCCATCTTTCGAGAACTCTGCCCACAAAGTCCAGGTACCTCAGACTTGACCCCTGAATTCTGGTCGCTGCCTCTTTAACTCAGCAAGACAGTTGTTCTCTGCTTGCCGTTCTCTTCTGTGCTGTGTGACCCAGACTGTGCCCACAGGAAGAAAGCCAAGGTGATTGCAGCATTCCCTCATTTCTTTCTTTTCTATCAGGGAACACAGTCCTGTACTGCCTGTTGTTCTATGTCTGAAACAGTTGCTTCATGTATTCTGTCTAGTTTCCTAGTTTTTTAAAACAGAAGGTTAGATCTGGTTTTTGTTATTTCATCATGGCCAGAAGTGAAAGTCCTTTTTATGTTTTTAAAATGAATCTTGGAAAATAATTTGGTAGTTCCTCAAAAAGTTAAGCTATAGAATTACCACATGATCCAGTAATTTCACTTCTAAGTATGTATCCCAAAGAACTCAAAGCGGGAATTCAAACAGATATTTGTACATGCATGGACAAGCAGAAGGAAGGAAATGCTACAATATGAACTATAAAAACACTATGGTAAATGAAATAAGCCAGACACGAAAGGACAAATATTATATAATTCCACTTATATGAAGTACCCAGAATAGACAAATTCATTGAAACAGCAAGTGGAATAGAAATTACCAGGTGCTGGGGGAAGGGAGAATGAGGAGTTATTATTTAACAGGTACAGAGTTTCTGCTTGAAATCACTTTTAAAAGTTATGAAAATGGATAGTGATAACGGTTGCATAATATTGTGAATGTACTTAATATTACTGAATTATATACTTAAAAATGGTTCAACTGGTAAATTTTATGTTATCTGTATTTTATCACAATGAAAAAAATCATCAAAAATAAAATAAAATCTTTTATCTGTAATGAAGGATTTCTCATAAATCTTTCAAATATTCCAATAAAAATCTGACTTGAAAATTCATATAATGTAATGAAACAAGTAAATGTAGTGCATGATTATAAACTGGATCATTTCAATATAAAGTATAACATTGGCTCAACTGCCAAATCTCAAATGGAATCTGTGGATTAGATGATAATAATTTATCACTGTGAATTTCCTGAGTTTGATGGTTGTATTGACTTTCCATAGGAGAATGTCACTGTTTGTAGGAAATACACACAAAAGTTCAGGGTGATGGACATTGGTTCAGCAATTTATTCTCAGTGGTTCAGAGAAAAAAGATTGTAATGTATTTAAAACTTTTCTGTACATTTTTGATGGTTTTATATTTTAAAAATATAAAGTGAAGGTATTAAAAAGATTGTTTAATGTTATGATACTGATCTGGTAAGAGTAGAATTAGCCATAGTAAAATCACAGGAGATGGTATTTATACCAAGATAAAAAAATTTAAAACTAAAGAAACAAAAATAAAATGTAAAAGTAAATAAAAATTTAAAAATATTTGAAAAATAAGAAAGATAAAAGAAATTTTAATAAGATGTGGTTTAGATGCAGACCAACATTTAACATATAATGTAAGTGGGTTGGATGCAGCGAAGAATAAAGTCTCTTTTCTGCACTGAAACTCCCTGTATTGCTTTACAAGGGAGGGAAGGGGGAAGATGACGAACAGAACCAAGGCAGAACAGCAAGCCCATGTGCACACCTGCCAGCAAACATCTGGCCATCAAGCAGCAATCAACTCTCAGGTATACTTACACGATGGTTTTTCCAATGTGCAAGAAGGATTTCTCGACAAATTCCCGGACACTATGGACTTCCCCAGTAGCTATGACAAAGTCCTCTGGCTCATCATTTTGCAACATCAGCCACATTGCCTAGGGACAAAAAGGGGGAAATTCATGTCAAAGTTGCATTCAGCAGCCACTTTGGAAATACAATGTTATCCACTGCACATAACTGGATATGGACGTGTAGCTAGAAAATAAGCATGATTTTATTACAGTATTCTAACCACTATCCCAATGGTTCTCAAACTCATTCGCATCAGAATCATGTGGGTGCCATGTTTGGTGCCACAGTTGCAGAGGAGTGAACTCAGAGACCGGGGAAATGTGTCTTAGGAACCTTTAACATCCCAGGTGATTCTCATGCAGCAGATCCTTGGACCACAATTTGGAGGAATGTGATGTTAAGTAGTATCTGTGGCTAATAGCCTTTTTATGGTATTATTTATAAAAGAATAGTTTTAAAAATATTGTCTAATTTTTCTTTATATCATAGATGGCAGGCAAGGAAAAATCATTTAAAGATAGATGTTTGTTCTCAAAAGTTAAGCTAATTTTGAACAGTAACTTTGAAAATTTACCAATCAGAAAGCAAAATAAACAAGATTAATAGAAAAAGGATCATGCAATGAAGAGTACTAGTATTTTTAAAAAGTTGTCTGAGAATGAAAACATTTACACCAGAGTTAAGGGTCTCCTAAGGCAGCATTTCAAGGTCAGGTACTCGACTTCCACACTGTGATATAAATCAGAGGTCCCCAACCCCCAGGCTGGAGCCTGTTAGGAACTGGGCCACGCATCACCATCACCACCTGAGCTCTGCCCCTTCCCCCTTCCCATCCCACCTCCTCCTGCCCCCCCCTCCCGTGGAAAAATTATCTTCTATGAAACCGGTCCCTGGTGCCCAAAAGGTTGGGGACCACTGATCTAAATGGATGTATCATACAGGTACACGTTCTCCATAAAAACCAGGAATCTGCTTGGGCAAAAATGCAGCTGCCTGTCTAAGACACAAACTGGTGGTGCCGTCAAAGCCTGGCTCCCCCTGGCTAGGAGAGCTGTTATCGACGGCACATAGGCCTATTGTTTCCGTATCTTGGAATTCCACATTGGTGATGAAGATTTTTTAACAGATAGGAGATATAGATTTTAAAAAATTAAGTGCAACAGGAGCACATCTCTTTAAGAAAAATCCAAGACAAATTAAAAAAAATCAACTTTTTATTTTTATCACTTCTACCCACTTCTCAAAATAAAATAGGTAAAAAGAATATACACTTTATTATAACACAGTCCCCAATGTTATATGCATTGAACTAACATTTATATGCATTGTCCTAACATTTAAACAAAACAATGCATTGTTATATGCATTGTCCTAACATTTAAACAAAACTATTTTGGTTGGTGTCTGCCTAGCTGCCACAGAATAAGTTGAAAACAGGTTGCTAAAATCAATGAGGCAGCTTATTTTCTCTTAGAAAATGCCATCAAAAAAGTTTAATCCTGCTTTATTCATTTGAATTTGTGACAGCTTTCTAAAAAAGAAAAATAAATCTTTTTTACTTGAAGTTACTTCTTATAGATATTTTCGGCCTGTTAAAAGACTGTTTTAAATTGTATTTTTTTCCTATAGAAGATGAGATCTTGGGCAATTTTACATGCCTTGAAGATGCGGCACGCTGCTTGGGACAATGGCAATAGCTTCAAGTTTAGTGATATAGTGTAAAGTAATTGACACATGAAATTATCTTGGCTGGGAGAAAGTTTTGTTCATATTAATGAAATACCTATAGTTTCATTTTGCATTAGGAGATCATGGTTGATGAATTAAGTCACAGCACTTTTTAAATGTTACACTACTACTACCACTATAACCAATACAGTTTGATCTGTTTTTAAAAGGCACATAATACAAGCCGTTCTCTTTCTTGAGACAGGCCGCACAGCAGCAGGAGTCTACAATGCCTCGGTAGCTTCCAGAATGCTGTTACATGCTGCGGGCCGGGAGATGGAGCGGGGCCTGGAATGCAGCCCAGACCCTGCTGGCAAAGCCCATGGCAACAACACATGTCACGAAGCTCCTCAGAAGGGTGCTTTTGGGGAAGGGGTGCCAAGGCCTGAGCACTAGCGAAGGCCCAGTGGGGTGGCTGCTCTGTAGGTCTGTGCCTGCATGTGAAGTTCCCGCGGCCTGGCGCGCCCGATCCCCTCATCTGTCTGGGAATGCAGATCTCTCCAGACTCCACATCAGGCTCCCAAGTCTAGCCATTGGAATGAATTCCTGCTGTCTCACTGCATTTCCCTGTGACCAGCCTCACACAGCATGGTGGCTTCCCTGGGACCCAGCCTGCCCTCCAGCCACCCTTCCCAATAAGCCAATTCTCCCACCTCACCCGAGAGGGCGCGTGCACATGCGCGCTCTCACACACACACACACACACACACACACACGCACGTGTGCATGCACACTCACACAAACTTATTTTGGCTTTTACCAAAATACTTTCAGAGTTTTTAGGAAAAATTAAATTATGCTTCTGGCTAGAATTTCTATTTGAACATTCTTCTGCAGGGACTAGATGTAAGGGGGTAAATACACTTAAATGTGTTTGACTCAAATTTCCATTCTAAAAATAACATTCCAAATAGGTCTTTCAGGACCACTCAGCTTACTTTATTTCTTTAGAAACACTCTGCTGTGCTAGAATGGTCTCAAAAAGTAAAAGTCCTATTTTTAGTCATGCAAAAGAAAGCAAGGATTTGCTAAAAAATGAAAGGAGAAAATATGATTGCTGGTTAATGGTGGATCACTTTAAACATGAGCACAGGTTCCATGGTGCTTATTGTGTTCCCAGCAGGAATCTGGGGATCAGTAAGGAGCCTCTCTTTTCACGAGAGCAACAGCCAAGAATCTGCTCTTTTCTTCTCCATCAGACTATCTGTGGCCTTTGACCTATCAATTTCTAGGCATTTCCTCTAAAGTTAGTATTGTACCAGACTTCAGTCTGGGAATGGGAAGGGAAAGGATATACAATTCCAGATTTATTTGTTATTACTGAATAGTTTACTGGTTTTAACAGAGGGAAAGGGCTTTGTTTAAATTTCCACTGAGCATAATTAATGGTTATTGACTGGTAAATGAAGAACAGGTGACACTCTGGATTAGAAGATAAATGATCCTGTGTTCTGGCGTGATAATGGGTTAGTAATTTGCCACAAAGCCCAGGCTGAGTGCATCCCGCTGTAATGCTAGATCATGTCCACGAGACAAAGGCCCTGTGTGAGAAGGACACAGCCGTCGCCTCCTCATACAGCTGCACCCGCAGATCTGCTCCATTTATCCTCTGATGGATGGCACAACTGAGGCAAAAGTTGCCCCTTCTCACCTTCCTGTTCACAGGCTGGACCACATGACCCATGACTCGGCCAGACCACGATCTGTGATCACATTGCCACTCAGCTCTGGCTTCTGACAGAAGAGCAATTTTGAGGTTACATGTTTTAGACGTCAGTCTTCTCTTTGTCTCTGAAGGAACGAAGGAGGAAAAAGCGTCTTCCCGCATTCTTCCTGTGCCCTCTGAGGATGTGACTGGCTTATCCACTTCCTCAGATACTTATTTACTTTTAGTCCTGACCTGATTACTCCTGCACATGAAAAAACTAAACCAGCTCACAGGGAGGAAAGAAAATCAGTGAAGGAATGTACTAGGGCTTCAGATTCTTTCTTCAACATAAAAATGTCCCTTAAAGGCCAATGAACAGTGCAGTTTTTAAATCATGTCTCGTATTCAGTTTGCTTTTAAGGCACATGAAGTTTAAGAAAAATGCGACTCCACACTATTGACATTTGACAGACAAGTCGAGATAGGTATAAAGGTATAGGTATAGGTATAAATATTAAATTTGGACATATGCTCTCCTGCAACTGTATAATTGACCTATCTGTTCTACAAATCCAATTTGGAGAAGTCAAAATAAAACTTTAATTAAAAAATTTTCAAATAAAAATACATAATGAGTGCGATGCGCACCGTCTGGGGGATGGTCAGGCTTGAGGCTCCGACTGGAGGGGGACGGGGGCACAGGGCAATGTACGTAACCTTAACATTTGTACCCCCATAATATGCTGCAATAAAAAAAAATAAATAAATGATATAATTAAGCTTCAAAAAAAAAATATCCCTCTCTCACAGTCTCCCATTCGGCCATTCAAATGTTGAGTGCGGAAATGCCACGGAGGCTCACGGTGAAGTTCCTCTTTGCTTGACAAGTCTCCAGCTCTGGAGGCTGTTCACAGCTGGACCAGTGAAGGAGAACATCCAAAGTACATCACCACAGCCGACTGGCTACACCTGATTCCATGCATGCCTTTCATGGTGTGATGTGTGTTTGTCTTAAAAATCTGGATTCTACAATTGCTTCTACCTTGCCATTAACCTCCAGTTCAGCATCCAAGCCACAAACACTTATTAACTGAGCTGGCATCCATGAATAACAAGAATTGTTAATCAAGGTTATGTTTAACTCTGTGTATTTGACTGGTGCTGCTTTTTCAGCCTTGTGCTTTTGTGCTTTACATCCTACAGTCATAAACATCTTAAAATAGTAGCTATATATATTTTTTCTTCCAGAGGAGAAAGTCCATGAAATAATGCTAATAAAAATCATGGGAATTTGTTTATTGGCCATTAGTCTGTCTTCTTCTGAAAAGCTTCTGTTCATGTCTTTTGCTCACTTTTTAATGGGGCTGTTTGATGTTTTCTTGCTGATTTGCTTGAATTCTTTCTAGATTTTAGTTATTAGCCCTTTATCAGATGTGTAGCATGAAAATACTTTCTCCCATTCTGTAGGCTGTCTATTCACTCTATTGATTGTTTCCTTGGCTGTGCAGAAGCCTTTTAATTTAATTAAGTCCTATTTATTTATTTTTGTTGTTGTTGTGATTGTCTTTGGGGTCTTCTTCATAAATTTTTTGCCTAGGTGGATATCTACAAGAGTTTTTCCAATCTCTTCTAGAGTTCTTATTGTTTCATGCTTTAGGTTTAAGTCTGTTGTTATCCATCGTGAATTAATTTTTGTGAGTGGTGAGAGAGGCAGATCCTGTTTCAGTCTTCTACATGTTGTTATCCAATTTTCCCAGCACCATTTATTGAACAGGAATTCTTTTCCCCATTGTATGTTTTTGTCTGCTTTGTCAAAGATCATGTGGCATTATGATCTTTTTATATCTGGGTTCTCCATTGTGATCCATTGATCTATGCCTCTGTTCTTGTGCCAGTACTATGCTGTTTTAGTTACTATAGCCTTGTAGTATAGCTTCAAGTCTGATAAAGTGATGCCTCCCAATTTGTTCTTTTTGCTTAAGGTTGCTTTGGCTATTTGGGGTCTTTTCTGGTTCCACATGAAGCATAGAATTGTTTTTCCTAGATCTACAAAAAAAATGACATTGGTATTTTTGCTTACACGTATGTAATCGTCAGGGAAATCCAAATGAAAACCACAATGAGATAGCACCTACCTCCAGTTAGAATGGCTTTTATCAAAAAGTCCCAAAACAACAGTTGTTGGTATGGATGCAGAGAGAAAGGAACACCTATACACTGTTGGTGGGACTGCAAACTAGTTCAATCTCTATGGAAAGTAGTATGGAGATACTTCAAAGAACTATTAATAAAAGTAGATCTACCATTTGATCCACCAATCCCACTACTGGGTATTTACCCAAAGGAAAAAAAGACATTTTGTGAAAAAAGACACATGCACTCGAATGTTTATAGCAGCAAAATTCACAATCGCAAAGATGTGGAAACAACCCAAGTGCCCATCAATACATGAGTGGATTAATAAAATATGGTATATGTATACCATGGAGTATTAATCAGCCATAAAAAAGGTGAACTAATACCTTTTGTAACAACCTGGATACCAACTTCCTAAGCAAAGTCTCACAAGAATGGAAAAACAAACACCACATGAACTCACTATTAAATTGGAACTAAATGATCAATACTCACATGTACATATAGTAGTAAAATTCAAAAGAAATCAAGCAGGTGGGAGGGGAGTGGAGGAGATGAGTAAATTCACACCTAACGGGTACAATGCACATTATCTGGGTGATAGACATACTTATAAAATTATATTAACAAAACCAAATGGCATAAAACCAAAGTCTAGGTTTATGGCCCTCTCAATCTATTAATTTTCTTCATTGGCAAAAATGCTGTAGCATGTGGATTCCTTAGTTTAAGGACGTTTCAGACATTTTAATTATATAAAGCTACTGAACAGGAAAAAATTAGATATGAAAAACACCAAAAATAGAACATAATATAGAAAACTATATAGCTCTTGCTTCTTTTTTTGCTGCTAACACGTCCTTCTGCACTGACCCCATATGTACTGAAAGAGGCTATGTCAAAATTCGCCTTGCCCTTTACCTTGTTATTCTTGCCAAGTACTCTCAGCTACAAGCTCCAAGGCTGGGGTTAACTTTTCTCTTTCCTGGAACAATATAAAACCTAAAAGCTCCTAGTCTTGTATTACTCTGAGTCAACTTTTCTGAGATATCATCTGTTCTTTCAATGTGCAGATTCTAATTATGAATTTATTTCTTAAATTTATCTTTGAATACATCTTATCTCTTTGTTCCATTTCTGTTTCAGGCACACCAATTATGCATATGTTGTGCCTCTTTTTCTTCTATCTTCTCAATCACCTGCTATTTAATCTTTTTTGTTTATTTTTTCCCATATGATTTTATGTGATTTCCTCCAGCCTGCTCACCTGATTGTTTTAGTAACATTTACTTTAAATTTTGTTGCTAATGTGGCTTCAATTTCTGTAATGATTTTCTTCTTCTCTTCCATACTTTTCCTTATCACTACCAGCTTGCTCTTTATCTCTTTCAGTTATTTTATTTAAGCCAGGGAGACAGTAAAATTTTTTCTTACAGGGCCAGATAGTAAATATTTAGACTTGTGAACCATATTGTCTCTGTTGTAACTACTCAGCTCTGCTGTCAATAACACAAAACAGCCATGGACAATATGGAATCAAATGGATATGACTGTGCTCCAATAAAACAGTTACAAAGTCCATGGACTGTAATTTGTCCACCTTTGCTTTAAGGAAACCTAACCAAAAAATGCTGCCTCTAATTTCTTCGAATCTGTGGAGAACAATTATCTGAGCTCCAGTTACTTAACTCTATTTGAATGATACCCCCCATAATATGTACTGTTGATCTGCTTCACTTAATCTCCTTTTCTTCTCCTGGCAATCCTCACCCGACTCCCATCCAGGCATAGATTCTGGGACAGTGTCATTCTAATAGTATTATACTTGAACCAGGATGGCTGTTTGCTAAAGAATCTCAGGAGGAGGAGCAAGAATGTACACTGAGGGAAGCCTATAGCTTCCATTCAGACTGTTCTAAACCCTCTCAACAAATTCATGACGTGCTTCGCCCCAGGACATAGCTGCCATAACCTGTCAGCATTTCGCTGGGTAGTGTGGCTCACAGAAGAGCCCATTAATCACAGGGCAATTTTATGCTATCTGGCCATGTTTGCTTTCCCTGCAGATTGCAATCTGCAGTGTCCCTCAGCTAGGAGGCTGTGCCAGTGACAATAAAATAGGCGTCTCCTTCAACAACACCTTCCTGCCATTCTGCAGTGCAGAAGTAGAGGTGTCCACTTCAATGTGGCATTATTTTGTGGGCCTTTTAGGACCAAAATTATTTTGAGCAAAATCCACAGCTTATAGGAATAGTTCCTAGCATCCATTCTCATTTTTCTCCAAATTTCATGGTATCTATCTTAAATTCTTAACATCTTGTAATTCAAATTATGGTCGATTTCATTGTTACAATGAAGCTGAAGTTTTCTTTTTGCTTTATTTTATTCTTTTTCTTGTTTTCAGAGGGTTTCAGGGAAGGAGTGTTAAATGAAAATGCCCTTATTTGCTCACTTAAAAATGATATTTCTCTATATATTCCTTTTTAAAGTATGGTATCTCAGAAGATAAGGACTAAGCCTGTATAACTTGCTGGACATAGAGCTCAGCATAATATATACTGAATGAGTGCATAAAGAATTATCTTAGACTGGACATAGTAGTTCCTGCCTATAATCCTAGCATTTTGGGAGACTGAGATGGGAGGATCGATTGAGGCCAGGAGTTTGTGACCTGGGCCACATAGCAAGACCCCATGTCTAAAAAAATAAAATAAAAAAATTAGCCAGGTGTGGTGGCATGTACCTGTAGTCCCAGCTACTCAGGAGGATGAGGCAGGGAGATCACTTGAGCCCAGGAGTTCAAGGTTACAATGAGCTATGATTGGGCCATTGTACCCAGCTTGGGTGACAGAGCAAGGCACTGTCTCTTAAAAAAAAAAAAAGAATTATCTAAAACAATTATATGTACCCCAAAATTATGTGACCATGCAAATAATATACATAAAAGAACCTTAATGAAAAATATACATACAAATAAAGGTTGCTTCATTTATCTATTAATGCTTAATAAACCATCCTAAAACTGAGTGGCTACAACCTTTTAATTGCTTGTGATTCTGCATGTCAGGAACGCATGAGGGCTCAGCAGACATGGATCCTGTGTCTGGTGGTGTTGGCCATGAGGTCTGATTGGGGCCAAGATGGCCTCCCTCAGAGGTCTGCTGCTGAACGCTGGATGCACCTCAGGTCTCCTCCAAGCGGCCACTCTCCCCCCACATGCTCTCTTGTCATTCATTAGTCTATCCCAAGCTTCTTCATGGTGGATGTTTCCAAGAAGGCAAAACAGAAGCTACAAAGCCTCATAAGGCCTTGGCCTGGAAGCTACCCAGTGTCACTTCCTCCACTTACTATTAGTTACAGCGTTAGCCCAAATTCAAACTAAGGGGAAAGAGACTCTGCCCCTTATGGGAGGAGGGAGTGGTATAGTCACACTGAAAAGGGCATGCAGCATGGGAGAGGTTACTGCTGCCATGTCGCGAAACAATCTACCACAAAGCACTATCTTGTGACGGCTACAACATCAGCAGATTGTTTCAACATAGCAATGAAACTACTATATTTGTCTTTAATATAAGCATTATTGCTTCCTCTTGCAGTTTCTATGCAAAGCTCCATCTGTCTTTAACACTGTGCCATGATAGGTTTACATGAGGGCAAAAATAATTCACTGGCTGACACCTGGGATATAGGAGCTCACTTTCAAGTCACTATAATTTAACAAATGCTCTAACTGGCCCTAACATCGCCCTCTGTCACAACATACTTCCCAGAAGTGGTTGTTTCCTGGAGCATGCCCAGCCGCCCACCTCCACCAGGTGTTTCCAATTACCTGCTCCCACTCATATGCCCAGGTAAGCCATTCTAGAATTAGTTCCTGGCCAGGCAGGAACAATGTAAATGCTCTGGGTAGGCAGGAGGAAGTTTCTTTACACTCATGACTACCTGATGGTCCATCTCTCACTCTTGGTTCCTGGCCATGCTGCCTAAAGCTGTTCCTGGGAAGCCAGTTCTGACCTTTGCATGACTTTATTCTTCAAGCCTGTCAATCCTGACCACTTGATTCTGCCTCTTGTTCTGACTCTGACCTTGAGAATACAACTTCTAGGCTGGCTGTGGGCTCTTTTGAATAGAAGGACCTAGCCTTGCCATAGGTCTCTCGGTTCTAATGCTGATAATCATTGTTACCAGTAAATAAAACCTACATACACATCATATTACACGCATTAAGGCAGATGTAAACAGGACCTTACAGGATCAGTCTAAAACAGCACCATGCAAATACAATGCAAGCCACATATGTAATTAAAATTTCCTGTTAGCCACACTAAAAAAGCAAAAAGAAAAGGTGAAGCTAATTTTGGTATGCTTTACTTAACCCAATATATCCAGTATGTTATCATTTCAATATAAAATATTATTCAGATATTTAACATTCCTTTTCTATGTACTAAGTCTTTGAAGTCCAGAGTGTATTTTGTCTTTACAGCATGTCTCAATTCAGAAGAGTCACACTTTGAGTGCTCAGTAGCCACATGAAGCTGTGGCTACCGCATTGGGCCATGCAGGGCTAAAGAACCTGCCTTGTGTTCAAGAGGAGACTAGATCTTGCCAGGTGACACACTACCCCAACCCTGTTTGCTCCACCTGCTGAGAGGCTCTCTAGTGCTTCATGGAGGCCGCCTGGTCTTCTGCACAGCACAGCTGGAGGAACAGCCACCTCTCCTCCATGCTTATCCGTGTAGTTATCTCCACCACCTGACTGCGTCCATAGTGCCTTCATCAGTGATGTCAATGGGCAGAGAGAGATTGAACAGTAGCAGTACAACTAGCTCTAACTTATGGACATTTGACATTTGAATGCCTGCCTCATTCTTCCATGGGTCTCTCCCCAGTTGGAATACCTGGCAGCAAACACCTAAGAAGTACTTAAGGATTTGGTGAAATGTAGTGCTGAAGAGAGGAAGTAGGCATTTTCAAATTTTAGCATGCATTAGAATCATCTGGAAGGTTAGAACACAGATTGCCAACACCTTTTAGCCCCAGCGTTTCTGATTCCACAGGCCTAGGTGGAGCCAGAGAGTGTGCCTTTGTCACAAGGTCCAGGGTGAAGCTGGGGCTGCTGGTCTGGGAACCATGCTGAGAACCCTTCAGTGGCCAGAGCTCGGGCTTGGAATCAGACACTGTGTGTGAACCCCAGCCACACTGCCTACTGGGTAGCTTCTGGTGAGTTACTAACACTTCTATTGCCTCATTAAAATGGGAATAATAATAATACCTACCTCGTGGGGCTGTTTTAAAGATTAAATTAGTTAACATATGTAAAGTGCCTGTGACACAGGAAGTGCTGAGGAACTATAATTTATCATCAGGATGATGACGGCAATGATGATTACACATCTTGAGAGAGTTATGGGTGCCTGGGAGAATGTAGTTCATCTCCATGACCAAACCTCGCACCCATTAATAGCATGGGGAAGGAAGACTGAAAGGGTGGGGTGAATTAAATCCTGATCTGTTAGTCAGAGCCACAGAATTTTATAGCTGGAAGGGGCCTCAGAGATGCTTGCATTCAATTAAACTCATTTTAAAGATGAAGCAACTGAAACCAGAGAAATTAAGTGGCTTGCCTAGAGTCACACACCTACTAAAACCCAGACCTAGGGTAGAACCCAGACTCCCTTTCTTGTGGTCCTCCCTATTGCACCACGGTACCATGCATTTTCCTGATGGCTGTGTCTAGGAATGCATTTTCCTATAGAAACTCTGTTGTACATGGTGGTTAGGAACAGCAGCATAGAATTCTGTAAGCTAGCCCGGGGACCTGGCCAGGCAGTCAGGAAATATTTAGGGTGTGCCTGCTAGGTGCCAAGCACAGTGCTAGAGTCTGGGCATATATTATGTAGGGACAGATAAGGAAGACACTGTGCCTGGCCTGGGGACTTCCAACATTTATATAGGAAAAAGGATTTTAAAAGTTCAACACATCATTTAAAAAAGAACTTCTGGTACAGAGGCACCTGGTAGTATCAGGGATCCATCAGGTGTGGTTCCTTTCTAAAGCCTTCCTCCTAACAAGTAAGACTATCCCTGCCTGCCCCATCCACCACTCTTGCTAAAGGGGTGAGTCACAGCAGCAGGATTTCAAACAGGTGACCTGTCCCTGTGCCTGCTGCTCCCTGGCCCCCCAGCTCCTTATCACGGATGGAGACCTGACACATTCTGGGCCAATCAGAGTCTCAGGGCATTTGTAGTAAAAGACACAGACTGAACCAGCAGGATGATGCTGAGCACTGGAGCTGTGGGCCTGTGGGCCTGTGAGCTGGGTCTGAGCCGGCCAGAGCCCAGTCCCTGTGGATGCTAATGGGAGCCATGTAGGGCCCAGCCCGAAGGAGACCCTGTGTGGGTAGAGGACTGGGAGGGTAAACCCACAGTGAGGGGTAGTGACGGGAGAGACACAGAGGAAAGCAGACCTCACTCCCTCATTCTTGTGAAGTATCCTCAGGCTCCTTATGATAAATCCCATTTTTCTTGAATTTCTTTTAGTTGGTTTCTGCTCCTTGTGCCAACAAGCTTGGATGAAGACAGCTAACGACCAAAGAAGACTTCTAGTCCACAGGTCTATGGGACCAGTCCTGTACCAGCTCTGTGTCCAGTGCCGAGAAGGCAGTTCCAAGGGGGATAAGGCACCACTTGTGGCATCAGGATCCAGTGGGGAAGACTGCCACAGGCCCAGCCAGCCACCAAAATAAGCACGGCCCATGGGAAAGGTGACAGCATGAAAGGAGGGGTGGAGCGCAGCATGACAATGAAAGCACAGCAGAGGTGGAGCCCCACCCAGAGATTCCCCACCAGGGGCCATTAATCCTCGGCCTCCCTGCAGTCCCTGCCACCTAAGACCACCCACCCTTTGGTGCCTCTGAGGACAGAAGGCCAGGACAGGTGCCACCTCTGTTGTTGTAACCCAGCGTCCCATGCAGCTTGCTGGTTGAGACACATTTCAAATGTGTTTCCCCAGGTTCTCATTCACAAAATCAGGATGGCAAGTTAGAAGTCACTCTTCCACTTGGTACTCTTTAAAAACATACTTGAATAGAATTATATTTAATCATTCTTCCTTTAATTTTTGTTTGCTGAATACAAAAATATCCCACTATAAAGAGTACCTGAGCTTTGTTCTTTTGGGCAGTCAAATCGCTCTTACTGACTTGATCTTACCCATGACCATGATGTTTCTGTTGTCAGAATGATTTCCCAGATGCTGACTCTGCAATGTCCTTGATCAACACAGATTAAAAAGGAAGCCAGTTACATGTAAGAAAACATCAATTTTAACAGTAATATTTGAGTGGAGAGATACAGGAGGAAAGAAATTCCACTATATGTGTGAGTACACACACACACACACACACACACACACACATACACATATATGCAATAATCTCGAGAGAACTCCCCCCTCCCCACAGGGGCCTGTCCCACTACTGAAAACCAAGCAAAAAGCCCATTTGTCTGCTTCAAGATTTAAAATAAAAATCAAGAGTGCTCCTAGAAGCTCAATTATCTTAAATGCACATAGATGGTCAAAGGAGATTTTTTTTTTATTAAGTCTATTTAACTCTCAATGAAATCTAGAAAAACAAGTAGAAAAACAAGCCTATGATTAACAGTTTCAAAATATTTAACTTATCAAGTATTTAAAAACTCTCAAATACCCAAAAACATTTTTAAAAAGTATTTAGAGAAACTTAAATTAGCAGACTCTGAGAATGAACATTTATATTTTGGTGACAAAAATTTTCAATAGTCTGACAAGTAACAACTGCTCAAATTGTTAACAAAAAAACTTGTCTATTACTGCACAATGCCATAAGTAATGTCATCTAGGCAGATGCTAAAGGTCGGGTTCTGAGGAGCAACCTTTTCTGTTAATATAACACAACATTTTTCACATTCGTTTCATGTGAATGAACAATGTCTTCATTGTTTTCCTGAACACTAATTTAGTGTTGTATTTTTTTGCTTGTGTCAATGAGTGTCAAAATATTGTTCTTTTAATACATGAAAGTATTTGCATAGAGCTTTATTACTGATCTTCAGATGTTAGCCAGAGGCAAAATAAAACAGAGACACTCCAGTTGGGAAATCTCACAAGCAGTGAAAAGCAAGAGTCCGTCACATAGTCTGCTTTCCTGCCAATTTTCCTCCCAAGTACAAAATGATTTATTTACCCCACAATTGGTGAAATTAAAGGCAACACTGGAAACAACAAAACTATAAGGATCCCTTTCCCTAAAAATGAAACAAAACATTAGCAAGAAGGAACATAAAAACTCTAAGAGGAAGTTACAAGATCTAAGATCCTGACATGAATTAAAAGATAGTATGAAATAAACTAGTTACAGAATAGCCAAGAAGCATGGTATGTTTTAATAATGAATGGAGAAACATGGGGCAATTTTTATTAACTTATGCTTTCCTGTATCAGCTCATCATTAAATGCTCAATCGCTTATGATTGTTTGCATTTATCCCAATTATTCAGAAAAATAAAGCCATCACATTTTCTGTCTCCTCAAAGCTGAACAGTCCACAGCCAGGTATTGGATGCGGTTTTGAATTCTGTTTTTCCCTCCCTGACGCTAATTATCTTGCCATGTGGTACTGTCTGAAAAGACAAAATGCCCTTTCAGAGAAGCGCGGGCTCCAGTGGATGGGTTACTCACAACGAAACTGAAGGGCTGTACCCAAGTTGCGGTCAGGAGCGAGCAGTCCCAGAGCTGGCTGCCAGGCAGGCTAGAAAGGCCACGCTCGCACGGCAAGCAACCAGACCTGCCTTTCAAGTCAAGTGTTGGCTTGTAGACATATAAGTTAATCAGCTATGAAATAACCACCACAATGTACTTATTGATCACACAGGGATATGACGCAACTTTTGGCCCCAGAGGATTTGTGCTTCATTCTTTCAGCCTCCAACCTTCAGAGAAAGAGCGCTTTGAGGATGGTGTTTATGAAACAGCAGATGTTAACTTCATGATTTGAACCTTCCTAGGAAGATGAGCAATGTGCTGGGTCTTCAAAATAAAGCATAGCAAGCTCATCACATTCACATCCCTGCTCATTTTTCAAAGAACTTGATAGTGCTTTCATTGCATTGTACTTATTAAGAGTATTTAGAAAGCCTCAAACTGAGAAATTTCAAAACTAAATTTTAAATGTATTCCCCTGACTTTTTTCTTTGCTTTGAAGCCCTCTGGAATGTTGATCATCTTCCTTATAAATCAATAGCATCAAAGAACAGCTATTGAACATCTGCTACACAGATTATAAATTAATATTTTAAGCTGGTATTAATAGTTTTAAAATACTACTATGTGTGCAGGCAGAATATTTAGTGTACTTTCACTGCTTCTGAAAATGAGCTGGTGAACACACGGGGTAATCAGGCTTTCTGCTCCATCTTCGGTTCCCATTTCTATTAAATTCTTTCTAAGATCACTGAGGGAACAACAAGGTGTGTGAGCATGACTTGTGCTTCCGGAGCTTGAGGACTTGTTCTAAGATGCTGGCCAATGTGAGCCACGGGTCATCCAGACACGTGACAGTAAATGAAAGCGTCTTTCCCAATTAGGCCAGCTTCTCTGCCTGAGCTGCCCTCTAGAGTGTGTCCTCTTAACCAAAAATGAAAAAGAACAAATTCAGTTCTGAGTTCAGTGACAGGACTACACAAGTGGGCTGAAGAATCAGTGAATTAAGTCTTTAAGAGAAATATTCAGGAAATCAATTCTCCAAGGGCACAGAGATAAAACCCCAGTGTCTCCCTGAGAGTAAACCGCCTGACAAGTGATAAATCCCCACTCCCAAGGCGCTATCTGGCTAGGCCCACAGATTGTGTGTGGACAGATATTCCAGAGCTCGGTCAGCGTGAGAATGAATACACTTGACGGTATGACAGTTACACAATTTCTCCTTCCTTTCTTTCTTCTTTCACATAAATTGCCCTGTGTGTGACTGACTCCAGAAAAAACAGGGATGAAAAAAATCGAGTATTGTATTTCTAACAGTGAAATAGACCGCAGGTTTGCCCTAGAGGGAATAATGGGACGTCCCAGTCATCACGGTGGCATGAAGATCTAGAATGCAGTAAAAACCAGTTTCTTAGTTTGACTCTTTCTGTCTCCCACTCAGTACATTAGTTTCAAACATTGCTAGGACCACTAGCAAACCAAGGAGTACTGAACATCTGCTCCAAAGAGTCAACAGTACCCCCAGCTGGGGGCACAGGTGTGTGGCTCTCTTGGCGGAAACAGCGCCACCTGCTGAAGCTGCGATTCACTGAAGCTGACACATCCACGCTTCCTAGGCACCCGCT
This sequence comes from Lepilemur ruficaudatus, assembly GCA_963574885.1. Classification (NCBI taxonomy): domain Eukaryota; kingdom Metazoa; phylum Chordata; class Mammalia; order Primates; family Lepilemuridae; genus Lepilemur; species Lepilemur ruficaudatus. The sequence continues at coordinate 44,908 of CAUYRT010107465.1, forward strand.
GTCAGTTTGGAGGGTCTGTAGGGGAAATAGTGGGGCGCTGCAAACCTTCTTGCTTCTCATCTGGGCCAAATCCTCATAGCTCTACTGGGACTGATGGTTAAGGTGAAGGAGTGAAGGAAAAAAAAAGTTATGTTTGTTTGTTTGAAATGATCTTGTTCCCAGCAGTAAAAACAGTGCTGGTAACTTAGGAGGTCTTTCTGAGATCACATGTGTACTTTTATACAACATGGGAGACAACTCTTTAAAGCTAGGAGTGTGTTGTGAGGGTGAATGTGAAAACACATTCAGAATGAGAACCTGTATGTAGGACATGAGAGCTGAGAGATTCACAAAGGCAAGAGATTAAGGCCTTAGGTGTTTATTTATATTTCCAAATGAATTATTTTTACAGGAAAATAGGCAACGATAAAAGACAGTCTTAATGTTATGTAGTGAACAGAACTCCGATTGAAGTCCTAAGAATCTGTGCCCTGGCACCGAATAGGCTTGTCACTTTAGAAAACTTACTTATTTCATCCTTGATTTTCTTACACAGGTTACATGGTTTTAGGTATCCCGTCAGATAATATATTGAAAGCACTTTGTGATCTACAAAATGTTATTGCTATTATAAATGATAGTATAAGTGGAGAAATTTCCTGGGTTAATGCCTAAGAGATCAGTGCTCCAGAATGATCATTGAGATATGATGTGATAATTCCATGGGCTGTTATCATATTAAACATAAAAATGCAACATTTTTCAGAGTACTAATTCATTTTTAGAAATGTGTTTTAGAATGGAATTTGGGGTTTCAACATTTCTCTCCTTAAGAATTTCTGATTTTCTGCCCAATATTCAAGTTTTGAAGGAGTATAAAAATTCTGGGAATTTATATATTTGTCTTATATGTGGGTTTTTGTCATTTTGAGAAAATTAATTTGCATTATATAAGTAGATATTTCAGAGGAGCTGTCTTTTTTCCCCAAATAGTTAGCTTCATGGATTATTGTTAGAGTGTTCCTTTGATTAATAGTGTCGCTAAATAGTAAACAGTTGTTGGCAGTTTTTTTCCCAACATGACATCTCAATGAAGAAGAAAAACTCCTAAATGGGCCCTAAACTGAAGAGTGATCAGAGATTGAAACAAATTAAATCTTTCAAAAAACAAAAGCAAAAACAAAACAAAACTAAAAACAAAAAAACTTTCAAAATGAATCAGTTAACCTCGGGATTTGCTTTTGGGAATCAGATTCTAACTTAAGCATAATAGTAATGCTAATATAGTCCTTTATTCAACATCATTTTCCTAATTATTTTAATCTACATGTTTCTAAATTTTATTGTTTATTTTGGCATAAAGAGCTCCCAACTCCACAGCCTCTCTTCCTAGGGTTGGGGATGGTATTAACAAAAAGGTTGGGTGAGAACACATCTATTAACAGGCAGCAAGAAGGCCATGGCCTGAAAATCCCTCGAGAAGATAAGAAGGAGTAGACAAGAGTGAACCCAGGCAGAGCCCCATGAAAATATTCATTTGCCATAGTTTCAGTGAAAATAACCAGCAGGATTTCCCCAATGTTTCTTATAAATAGCATTCATTTCATTGTCTAATTTTACAGATGGAGAAACTGAGACATGCTTGGAGGACTGACCTGCAACAGGGTCATGCGGCGGCTGAGCAGGAACAGAAGGCAAATTTCCTGGTCCCTGAGCCAGTTTTCCACCCAATCCACCTCGTCTAAATGAAACGGCAGAAGCTTAGTTTTGATAAGCAGTTCCATGAAAACACATCCTGTGCCAGATTCTCTCCAGTGCCCAAGACACTCCCCGATGGTGGGTTACGGCTGGAAGCCCTTTAACTCCTTCGGCACACTGGGGAAGGTTTATGAAACAGCAGAAACACAAGAAGGCCTTGAGAAGGCACTTCCGAGAGTTGACACGGGACCCTTCTGTCTGTCCCACCTTTTAGCCCTAATGCCAAGGGGTGAGGGTGTGGAAGCCTTTTGCATAGGTCCCCCAAAATATGCCTGGTGCCCCTCTTAACTTCTCTACTTCAGACACGGACTGCACACCTCTGCGCTAACAGTGGTCAGACAGGCTGCACTTTATGAAAACTATGTACGTGAACCAGGAGGGTGAGTATTTAAAGAATACTCTTTAAATTTAAAGAATTTAATAAGAATGATTCTTATTTTTACAAAGAGAGTCTCTGCCTGGTCTGTTTAAATATAATGTTTTTTCAGTGCATCAAAACGCTTGGTTCTATGGATTAATTTTTTTGTGCGACAGGGAAGCCAGGGGGAGTTGGAAAACTGAAGCTGATGTGTACTGAATCACTGCAAACGGAACAGGAGCAAAGAGCACAGAACTCAAAGAGTTGGCAGGTTTGTTTGGGTTTTAGAGATAAATAAAGAAATTGGGGTCCCAAGAATTAGTTGTTCCAGATGGCCGGAGATGGGCCCCTCATTAGAACCCACACATTCCATCTTCTGTGCCAAGTCTCTTCCTAGGTTCACCACAGAGAAGAAAAGCATCTTAAGAATCATAATGTAAGCAAATAAAGAAACGAGTGCCATCTTTATATATCTGCTATAGCTAACTTTCTAATGAACAAAGTACTGTACTTGGAAAAGTGATTTTCTCTTCTGTATGGTACCAGGAAGAGGGTCTAAGACAGGCCTCACTACATGGGTGCCTCCAGGGCCTGTTGGGCTCACCTTATTGGCCTGTAGAAGGCACAGTGAGTGTTGCCCTCCAGCAGACGGCTCCCACATGGGGACGTAGGACCAGTCTCACCAGATCGTCTGGCTATTATGGTGGAGTTGTACATCTGACGTGATAAAAATTGAGAGTTATATTCAAAAACCCCCCCAAAACTCTAAAAATTTTAATTGTTGGCTGAAACATTGACAGGACGAAACAAAGCCAACCAATGGGCCAGATCTGGTCTGATAGGTGTCCCTGCTTAGCAATATTACCCAAAGGAGTACTCTGATAAGAGTTATTTTTTCCTTGAGGAATCTGACAAGTGTAAAAATTGAACAGGAACCCCAAAACCTTCTTCTCACACCTTCACTGCAGGGCACACTGAACTTTATTCATTTCAACAGAAAATAAAATGGACAAATTATAAAATGTGGCTTCTTAGATTTGTTTACAATATAAATTCAGTATATAATGACACTCTTGTTTTCTTACTTTTCTGAAATTCTTCATATAGAAAATGTAAACCACAAAGGGAATATGATTTTAAGACTGGAAACATATTTTCCAGCCCCCTCCCCCAATTTCATTAAATGTTCAAGAGAAAACATCCTTTGTAAAATAGCTAATATAATTATAAAATAATTAGGCACAGAGGTCCTATATAATAAAAACAACAGCAACAACCACCCTTAAATTTCAGTCATCAAGAATCAGGGAACTCATTATTTGAGAAATAAAAATACCAGTTCACCTAAAGCAAATGTTTTTAATAGTAAAACAAAATCAAAGTATTAGTTCAACTTTGTGCTCTGTCCATCTTTTTGAATGTTCTTCATATGACAACAAACGACAAAAACAGAATGTGCTATTGCTGAGCCTCCCTTGAATTCTTTTCTGAGCTGCCACCTCTCCCCAGTCCCCAGACTGACCTCTGAGTCAAGCCAGATGGGACTGAGAGAGACGTCAAGCAAGTGCTGAAAAGGTGACTTGAGTCTCTGGCAGCCAAGTCTGGAGCGAGTTTCTCTGCAAATTCTCTGGGGGTTGCTGCTTTCCAATTTCTCAGGAATGTTTAATTCTCCTCATCCCTTCGCTGAATCTCTCTCTGGAGAGGTCAGGGAAGCCTGTGACATCCCCGGAGGGCACTGCCTAACTAAATTAGCATGAGATAACTTTGGACTCTGTCCCAAACATGAAAATACAAGGGAGAGAATTTCATTAAAAGCAGAAGACTAGGTGATCCAAGTTAATCCCAGCTCTAAGCTGCTGTAGAAAGGTTCAGTGTTTATATTTTGACTCTCCTCTCTGTGACAGTTCACTGACTATAATGCCAGCTATGTTATGTGTACAACTTGACCTCGGCTGACCAAACCTTAGTTTCATAATAAAGGTAAAAAGTGGGCTTGGTGGCATTAAAATAAGTATTTAACTTGTTTATTTGTTACTACATGAAGCAGAAGATCCAGAGGACAAAAATAAACATTTTAGTACTCTGGCCTTTAAATATATTTTAAATTAGGCAACAGGAAACTTTAATAGGTAACATGAGTCACTAACCATATATATGTGTGTAAACAATGGACTATCTAACATCAATTTAGTAAGGCATATAATGTCATGGAGCCATGCTTTCTATTATATCTACAAATATTTGAAAGAATACATTGTTAATATTTAGAATGACAGTATAATTATTGAGATATGTTCAAAATGTGCAAGAATGGCGATTTCATCATTTGCTTCTAGAAGATGTAATTAGAAGGATAGCTCTAGAAATGGTAATGTAGCCAGCTGTCTACAAAATATGATAGATAAAATATTAAAGAATTTAAACTTCAGTGCATATCTTAGAACTCTTCTGCTTCAACCAAGGAAGTACTATATTTACTAATTCTTTGATGAATAAATATTTCTTGTTAGCCACTATCCCATAACGTACAGGTTGAGTATCCCTAATCCCCAAATCTGAAATCTGAAATACTGCAAAACCTGAAACTTTCTGAGTATCAACTTAACACCCAAAGATGTTTTAGATTTGGGATACTCAACCCACAAATCTAGTACAACTATTCAGAGATCCAAAACATTTCTATTCCCAAGTGTTTTAGATAAGGGATACTCGACCTGTGTGTTAGGTTTTGCTTTGATTAAAAAATCTTTTGTTTCTTTTGAATAATAATAATTTGCAAAAATTGGCACTTCATTAACTATTATAACTGTTATTCATCTATTTATACTTTACAGACTGAAAGAGTTATACTTGTATTATTAATTTTTGTGTACTTTTAGACATTTTTCATTTTGCATTCCTGTTAATATTCTTTGCTTATTAGAAGAGATAAAAGATATAGAATAGCATGCACAGGATGAGGGATCGTGATTGACTCTGTCTGATTATATTAATATTACATTCTACAAACAGTAAAGTTCTTCGTGATAAAAATTATTTGTTAGCATATTATACTTTAAATTAGGTTTCTATTGATGTAATTAGTTTCCTAAAATGTCCTCTGTTTTGGCTTGGTGGTTCTGTGTAATATGCCCCCAATTATTTCACTAAAGCTTCACGATAATAACTGGCACTAACTGAACACACACTATACACTGGCATTGAGTTTACAGAGACAAAGAGGAAATGGACCCGTCTCTCAGAAGCACCCAGTGTAGTAGAAGGTATGCAATCTAACTTGTGGGTAAATAAAATTCCTGAATGTCATACATTGGGTTAAGAAACTCCAAGCTGGGGGATATAAAGAAAATTATATTTTAGCCTGTGGTGAGTTACTTCCTAGCTAAAATACAAGTTATATTCATACTGAAGCCATGAAAACACAAACTATACAGGAAACACAGTGATGGAACTGATTGGCATACTGTTAATGTCTTGTCTTTTTTTTTTTTAACCTTTCATGGGCATTTTCAAGATGGCTGGTGGGCTTCACTGAAATCCCCACCCATACAACTCTGCTCTGCTATTACTTTGCCTATAGGAAGACTGAAGTCCAAGCTTCAACCTCAAAAGTTTTAAGCTCTAACAAACCTAAATCAATTAGCTCAGACATAAAATGTTGATACCCTTTAGGTAATACAGAGGTTAAATCTAACTTTTTAATGATTTCTATCTTTTGTTATGAATGCTAATATAATCTTAAAACATTTGTGGCTATCTGTTTAATTTTTTAAAGCAGTCATTATTAATTTACTTGAGTCATGGAACCCTCCCTGCCCCTCGCTTTGAGAATCTGATGAAAAATAAACAGGATATCTTCCTCCCTGAAAAATACACGCATACATGAGCCTGCACTTGGACACATTTTTGCCTAAGATTTCAGTAGATTCACAGACATTTTTAGACCTTAGATTAGGAAATTTTGATTTTCAAAGATAAGGCCACATTTTCCACTGATCCTTCACTTACGCATGTTTCTACCTTGAACATGTTTACTGAAAGCCATGTTTAAGACACTGTACTAAAAGCTGTGTGGGACACAAGGAAATACCGAATCTAGCCCTGCAGTAGAGAATCTGACCAGGGAACAGATACAGGATGAAGCTGCAGCACTGTTAACATGGCTACTGCAGAGCGCCCCTGGGATGGCAGCTTCTTCCTGGGTGATTTGGAGTCCTCTGACATGACTCCACAGTACACAGAATGAGACAATGAGAGTGAACAGTGCTTGCTTTGTAAATGGTAAATCACTGTGCAAATGTTAGTTGTTGGTTTTACAAAGTCAAACTTGCCTTCCTGTTTTGAGAGCCAACCATTGAGTAGTAAAGCAAAAATATATACCAGGAAAGTGAAAGCAAGATGGCTGAGAATTAATCAGATGCATCCATAAGGTCTTCTTAATGAGAAGATCCTTTATTCCAGGAGCCTAAATACCAAAAGTAACCAGCGAACAGTCCTGAAAAGATTTTTCAAAATGATTATCCAATAAGAAATAAAACTGCCACGGTAATAATTGAAGAAGTATTTGCTAAAGAGTGTAGCATGGAGCTCTGCTTATGATTTTATATAAAGTGTTATTTTTGTTTCCATTTTTAGGCAATCCCAGACATTTCTTTCTTTTTTTTTTTTTTTGAGACAGAGTCTCACTCTGTTGCCCAGGCTAGAGTGAGCGCCATGGCGTCAGCCTAGCTCACAGCAACCTCAAACTCCTGGGCTCAAGCAATCCTTCTGCCTCAGCCTCCCGAGTAGCTGGGACTACTGGCATGTGCAACCATGCCGGGCTAATTTTTTATATATATATTTTTAGTTGGCCAATTAATTTCTTTCTATTTTTAGTAGAGACAGGGCCTCGCTCTTGCTCAGGCTGCTTTCGACCTCCTGACCTTGAGTGATCCGCCCACCTCGGCCTCCCAGAGTGTTAGGATTACAGGCCTGAGCCACCGCGCCTGGCCCAAACATTTCTGATCTATGTAAAATAATGAGTTATTTACGTATTCTTCATTTGTTTCATAGCATATATAAACTAAAATTAAATAAATTAAATAAGTGAAATATTTATAAGATACAGTCACTTTTGAAGTCAACTTATTTTTTGTACCTTATATGCTAAAGCACCAGCCCTTCCCTGGTACTCAAGTATCATATTTTTTGGAACTAAGACATCTCAGGCCAAAAGCATGATTTCTCTGGAGCATGTCAGCTACTAGACAGTGAAGCAAATCATATTCAGCCCTAGCTGCATCCAACTGAGGATGGCTGTGCTAAGGGCTTTCTTTGCCTTCTGTTCCTCTTAACTCAGAATGCAGACAGAAGCTGTGAGGAAAGCCTGGGCCTCAACAGACCCTGCTTTGAATCCCAGCTCTGCTACTTAATGACTAGGATGCTGGGCAAGTTGCATCAGCTTTAAAATAAAAATAACAACGTCTCTTTTGCAGGCTTAAACACAAATGAGAAAATGAGTGTAAAGTACCCATAACAGTGGCAAGCATATGGTAGTGGGTAAATAAAATAGTAGCTGCCATAATCCAAGCTAATGATGCCATTCACTCTGAACGAACTAGATGCAAATAGCCTATAGTTACATAGCACTATATGTTTTGCAAAACACCCTCACAATATGTTATTTGCTCCTCAAGACAAAACTCTTGAGTTTTATGCAAGTCTTATTGTTTCTTTTACCTGTGAAAAAACGATCACAGGTATCGTGATCGATCAATGAGAGACGATCATTGATTTGCCGAAGTCACACAGTGTAGAAATAACAAGCGGTCCAACTAAAAACTGATGGTTTTATAATATCCTGATATGTCCAGGCAAGAGAGCATCCTATGTTATCAGCATCTACTGGTACAGTATGATATTCGAGCCCAGCTCAATGAATATTGTAAAAATTTAAGAAAAGGAAAAAGAGAAGAGATATCTGGGAAATGTGACTGTATAATGAAGAGGCAGTTAGTCTCAAGAAACTTAAGCATGTAGTAAAGAAACAGAAGAGCAGGCAAAGAGGGTTTTGCTGACTTTCAGCAGCAACAGAAAGAACAGTCCTGCCAGTGGAAACCTGTGGGGTTTCCTGCAAGGGTTGGGCTTACAGAAACTAAAAGAATGATATTTATGAAAACAGTATAATAATGTGTCGACGTACACATTGCCCTTTTGTAATCTCCAGAATCTCATGCTATTTTCAGTTACCGTTAAAAGGAAAATGAAGCAGGAGATAATGAATTGCAGACCACAATCAAAACCCAGTGCTCTCTCTCTCTCTCTTTTTTTTTATACTCCTGAGAGTGGGACAAGGAAGAAATATGCTAAGGAAAAAGAAAAATACGCCCTTTATAATTGGAAAGTGCTTATAGTATATATAGAGAAATTTTGATGTAAATAATTTCCCAAATCTCTCTTTCCATCCCCAGTAAAAAACAAGGCATACCTGTTGATGATTTGAATCTGTGCGTAAAGAGAAAAGGCAATTTTCATATGCAAAGAGGGCCGTTAAAGAATTTCATTGTTGAGTATTGGGACTGCATCCTGAGAGACAGGCGTTTTACAAATTCTATATAGCTCTTCAATTAAAATGAAAAAAGCTTGAACAGAGATGCACAGGAAAGAGACACCCATTTGGGGTGCACCATCTACCATCACATACTGGCTGATCTAGACTGAACAAAGCACAGAGCATTGCACTTCCCCGGGGACCAGGTTGTAAGAACTTTGAAAACAAGCTGGTGACTGTGGAAAAAGCCTGAGAGAACAATTGGTAGAGGTCTGTGATGACACCAAAGGCAAAAGCTGAAAAGAGCATGGACTCAGGTCCCCTTCATTTCCTCTCCACTGCTCTGCAAGTGGCAGCTTGTCAGCAACAACTAGTTTCTGGAGGGAGGGTTTTATTGAAAACATTACCTCTGTGTTCCTGTTTGATATTCCTCCTGTTTAAGCTGGGATGTATGTTTCAGAGTGAAATAGAAGGTAAGCAGATCACACAGGGAAGCTTTTGATTGTCACTAGCTGGGTAATACTGCAAAATCACACTCTTCCTCCTTTGTGAATGGCAGCGCCTGCTAACCCCTAATTGCAAACATTAGAATGTGACAGCAGGGTTAAACAAACCACAAGGGCGAAGGAGGCTCTCAGCAAGGAGGGTTTAAGACTATCTCACTGGAAAATGGAAAAATGCAGGAAAAATTCAAGGGAAAAAATAGAGCATGGGCTTTAAACTTTATAGGAATTCAGAGCAGTTAGAGAACAGAGAGTCTTCTATTTTAACTTCAAGGGATGTATACAATTTGAGAAAAATATCTAAGTTATTTGGTTAACCAAGGTCTTTCTCAATAGTTATGATATCCCTTGAAAGTATTAGCATCTACTGAAGTAATAATTCCTCCAATACAACTCTCTTAACAAGATAATTAATGAAAGCTCTGTCCATTGCTCAGAATATGTAGCACTCAACAATGTCAAAACTGCTGGGCAGGAAATACGTATTTGCGATAAACTGTTTCACAAAAGGTTATGGGTGCCTGGGACTGCAGTAAGCAGGGTGGTACTAATGGAGAAAGAGGGCAGGTGTGTGTACCGCAGAGGGAAATCTGAGTCTCTGTGGAGCGACAGCTCTGCAGTGTGGGCAAGAGAAGCATGCGATTCACTCGGAGATGGCCAGCCTCGGTGCGGGGCCCTGTGCCGCGCAGCTCAGGGCGCCATCTGAAGGGCTGGCCCAGCTCTCCATCAGCAACGTCTGACGGAGGAATCGTCACCATTTGTCTCAATCTTCTTGAGAAAACGTGGGGAAGAAACTATGGAGGTTGTCACATCTTATTCCAAGAAGGAAAGGGTTAGACTTCATTCTCCTTGGGAAGCACAGAAGAGAGTTTAACATAAACGAGTGTAGGCTTGTTTTTAAGAAATATCAAATCCATTAACAGTTTATGAGTGTCTCAGACTTCAAACATTTATTGTTGGGTCAAAAGTTGAAACCGCTAAACATTGTACATTTTTGAAAATAGAAACACTAAACTGAACTTCGGAGCAGTAACTTCATTTTAAAGCACAGAAATGACTAAGACTGTTTGAAATCAACATTAGAATAACATATAAAAATTAATTAAAGGAAATCTTGGAAGAAGGCAGCCATGATCACTGTTTTTTTGAAAAATTCCCAAAGAGCACTGAATGTATCAGAGGAAAAGCCTTATAAATAAATGAATGAAAACTGTAAGAATTTTCCTTCCCCCTCTCTTCTTTCAGCTGTACTGCCAGTGTGGACGTAGCTGCAGGATCAAGGGTAGTCTATCATTTGGTGTGGAGAGATGTGCTGTCTTCTCAACTCACTGGAGCCTCATCACTCACGTGCCACAGGCCTAACTGCCCCTGCTCTGGGAATAACATCCTGGTTTCGCAGCATCTATCACGCGATCTTTCTGCATCCGGGGAGCACACACAGAGCAATGAGTTGAGATGAGATATGGAGGCTATCTCACAAGTAAGAGAGGCAGGCTCTCAGATGAATTACGAGGGTTATTCCTTCACAGCTGCAGATAGTTTTCATATTTTGTAAAACAAAACATGATGCAATCTCTCACTATGTTATTAAAGTGGATTAGGGCCCATCAGCATCCCCAAATGATGGCTGTGTGTAAATGTGCAGACACAGACAAACACGCACACGAACACACACACTCTGTCCTTCTGTTTCACCAAATATCTAGGAAAGATGTTTTAGGCTGTGATCACATTGGAAACATATGTGTGCAGCAATTTCTGGTTCAGAAAGACGAGCTAACTCATGTCAGGGTGGAAATGAATTGACCCAACTGAAAAAGGAATCCTTCCAAAGTTCTCCTTTGTGACTATAAAGAAGCCAAACTTTCATATTTGATCACTGCAGTTATCTTTACTTGCCACTCTGATTGAATCAGTGATGCATAATAATTTTAAAGGATCAAAAGACCTTAGAAGACTATAGACTAAGGAAAGGAAATTGAGTTTCAGAGAGCTGAAGATGTATAGCTCATCAGAGGCAAAGCCAGGCTGACTAATGAAGACTGCTTTTGGGATTAGACGAATGACTCCCTGTTCTCTGGGGAAGTCGAAGGGGACCAGGGATTTGCAAGTTTAGGCCACTCAGTGGCCTCTTGTCCCTCTTGTCTTTGGCTCCTTCCAAAAGACAGTCTGTTAGAGACAACTGCTTAATTCCACCACTGCACAACTACTACCAATGGCGTAGGGTGCTGCCAGCTCAAAGGGCATCTTTGTGTACATTAGAAAAAGGTGCCTTTTCCTTTTACTCTGTTGAAAAATTGTCTTAATATGTTGATAGTTACAATAAAATGCTTTACTATTGCTAGAAAATATACAAGCATACAAATCAAAGATGTAAGAGTGGCACCCATACTAGACACGATGTGCTTGAACCTATTGTATTTTGAGATCTCCTTGACCTTATGTTTAGCAGGGTCAAAGCACATCACTTTGAAGCCTGTGTATATGCAGCAAGTCACAGCTGGCCCAACGCCCTTCCAGGAATCCAGGGACAGAAGATAGCAGTGCCTGTCAGATCTTCTCCATGTTGCTGTGAAATGAGATTTAAGTTGTGTTTTTTTTTCCCCCTCTAGAAACTTTTGTGGATTGCAGTTCAAAATGTTGTTCTTTAGATTCTACAATTTTCAAATATATGAGTTATAGATGGCTGTCTTTAAGTAATGGGTATTTTTTTCAACTTCTCTAAATCTTCTAAAAAGAATGTTTACTCTTTTCTGTCTTTATAGTGTAAAAGAAAAGTTTATTTTTAAGAAATAAAAAGGGGAGTCACGAGGTATGTGGGGTTTTATGGACATAGTCTACTGAGCAATACAGTGTGTGTTTTGTCACCTCCCTTGTGCTTGCACAGGCCTTTGTGCTGCCACCATCATGGAAATACACAGGCATCCAGGGAGCAAACAAGCAGGACTGTGAGGCTCAGTACCTGCATTCAAAATCTGGAGTTGCTATGCACCAGGATCAAGAAGACAGAGACTTTTCTTAGCCATTCATGGCAGAGCAATGAATGAATAGTATTTCTCTGTTTCCTTTAAGTTTGGAAAGTCATGGGACAATCGCTGCCTCTCTTTAGACAAATTATGCTAAAATACATAGAATTTCCACTTAAATCTAAGTCATTCCTATTGTTACGAAGACTTAGGTCCCACATACAACTTGCAGAATCTTACATCCTTGGTACGCAAAGAATGGTCTGTGGCCCAGCAACGTTGGCATTGCCTGAGAGTGAAATATGTGGAAGCTCAGACTTTGCTTTGAATTTACAAAATTGAAACCTGCACTTAAACAAATCTTTGAAGCACTGCCTTAGTTCTTTTCTATCTGGGCACTCAACTTGCCTGCCCATTTCAAAGGAAATACGCAGATACACAAGTGAAGGCTGACACTCTTTTCCATCAAGACCTGCCAAATAAATCCTGGGGGACGTGGACCAAACTTCATCAACTGAGGAAGCGACAATAAGAACATCTGTGGGCGGTGATCTGTCAGTGGGCCACAGATGACAGATGAGGTGACGGACAACCACTAGTGTGAAAACAAATGGCTTCAGACATGAATTCTAGGCACCTTTTACCCCAGAAGCCCATCACTGATGAATGCCTACTCCGGGCTAGGAACCATACAAGCATTTTCCATACCCTCTAATCCTTACACCAACACTGAAACAGGTTGTGCTGCGCCTGCTGGGCAGAAGAAAAAAGGGAGGTGAGATGCATCTCTGCACTACGTCACACAACTTCTGATCAACGCAGGGACTCTGCCCACTCAAAGGCAAGGTCCGTCCCGCTACTCCATGCTGCCCCTTAGAGTTCATGGCGCTATGGGGGATGTGTGGAACTTCTTTCCTTTCTTAATATGGCAATTCTAGAAAGAAAAATAACCTGCTTGCATTTCTATTTTATATTATTTCTGTATTTCCTCTTGATGTACTTCCAAATTTATTGCTGAAGGCTGAAGTCACTTTGTTTTGAGAAATTAAAAAAAATAACACACACATATGTACACCATCAGCTCCATCTGGGATACTCCGCTTCAACAGTGTATGTTATACTATCATTCTCATAAGAGTTTTCCAAGACTGTAATGACATCAATATTTCTAGAAAAAAAGGGAATGCTGAGCAAGTCTCTGCTCCCGAAATGTAATAATGTGCATTCAGCAGCCATGCATAGGGGACAGAACTAGAGTTTAATGAGATGTTCTTTCAATGAAATTCACATTTGAGTACTTTCTTCTTTGGGGAATGAAGGAGGGAGAGCAAGAGAGTATAAAATGCCTTCTTCATTACAAAACACAAACTGTTCTCATCAGATGGCTCACCATGAATAATGAACCAGGGAATTAAAAGCTTTAAACCTGTTAAAGAAGCAATATTAAGTTTGGTATAAATATAGCTGAAATAATCCAGACAGTTTTATGATCTTACACCCCAAATAAAGGTGAAATGCAGAATTCTTTCTCTAGAAATAGAGGTAAACACAGCTAACAGATGGAAGAACTGAATGGAAATTTCAATAACGAAGGCCACAAAGAAGCATTTGTAAGCTCAGGGGTGCATACACTAAAAAAAGAAGCTGAAAAATGGAACTTTGTGTTTTTTTGATAGAGTGCCAAAACAGTGCTGCATTCCTTAAAGAGCTGAATAAAGGATCGAGTTAGACTGGCCTTCTCAACACCTCACAAAAAGCCCCCTTGGGTCTCATTTTGCTGGGATGACTATTTATATGACAGGTAAGGGAATAATTTTGGTGGATTCTGTTACACTAGGGCCTCTGTGACCCCTAGGTCAAAAGAGCAAATGCAAAAGTGACAATGTGGATAATTGCCTGTTTAGGATAATGGAATACTGATTGAAGTCAATTATTATAACACCTGAAAGATAAATGAGCTGATGTGAAAGGTTCAGTGGAGATAGCGGACGAGTGGAATAGCAGGCCTGGCGCTGAGCAGTGGCCGAGGAGCTATGGAATGCAAGAGGAGGGGCGGGTTTCCTGACCTGGAACTTACTCCAGCCTGGAGTGTTCCAAGATCTAAAATAGGTTAGTTTGTAAAACATGCCATAAAACAGAAATTTAGCCCAATGTCCCAAACTGCAGGATTAGAGCAACATTAGTTAACGTGGCCCTCCATTAATTTTCACTATAACCTCTGAAGGCCTAGACTTGCCCCAAATCCATTACTTTTGTCTGTCACTGGAGGGAACTTTCCCTTCCTGCCAGCCAGGAAAAAGCCTGCTGACGTTTGCAGCTCAGACCTCAAAGTGTGCGGACAGCAGTGGCCTGAGCGGCTTGGGCCAGGGCTGTACCAGCTCCGCAGTCAGAACCTGGTCCCTTGGATTTTCTCGTTTTTTCTCTTACGGCAGAAAAATGCCTGAAAATGTTTTTCCAACCCCAACACCCCTGCTGCCTTCCTGGTTCAGGTTTCTTATTGCTGTGCCTGGCCCTTCAAAGGCCTGCCCCGTCACCTCACAGGGCTGGCACGGCCTCCCAGGCTGTTCCCTGGGCCGGCCCTGGCTGAGTGGGAGTGAGGAGTGAGGAAGAGGCGTTCACTGGGGCCTTCCAGGGAAAAGAGCTACATTCTGTTTACAAACCATACCAGACGTGGTCACAAGCATCCTCATGCTTCCGGGGATGGGGATGGGCCTCTCCCAGCAGCTCTACCCTGGTGTCATGCTGGGGACCTTTCTGTGCAAGACCCAAGGTTCCACTTGCTGGAAAACTTCAGAGGTGGGTCTCTTATCTCCCGGTGCTCCCTTCTGACCCAGGCCCAGTTTGGACCCTTTTCACCCAGGTCCAATGATACAGTCCCCTGACCAAGGGTGGTCACAGTGCTTCTGAGCTGGACATTCTGCCACGGCTCCTGATGAATTCACTGAGGCCCAAGGTCACAGGTCAGGTGAATCAGCGCTTTGGAATCTACACGGGCCCTCTGCCTCCAACTGTTCTCCCAGAGCCAACAAAGATAAAGGTAACCTTTACTACTGAGTCGAACCATGAGCGACTTGAGAAGCTTCTGGAGATGTTGGCTCTGGAAGGAAAGTCTTTGACGGAGACTGCAATTTTCCAGCGAGAGACGATGCATCTTACCCCCACAGAGACATTCCATCTCCTCCGTGAGAATGTGTCTGTGTAAAAGGAATGTCCTCGGACAGGAGGCATTCCTGGAAGTGCACTTTGGTTTTTTACCCTCCTGAGAACAGCGTGTGAGCCACTGGGGGAGGACACCTCAGTAATGCGTGCTACTCTGCTTCTAGTTGACAGAGGTAAAGCAAACACCACTGATCAAATTCAGTATCTATAATTCATTAAGGGCCACAGATTTAATTAAACGAAGTATCAGTGTTTTAATTGCTCAGAACCCTGAGGGGGAGCCAGCCCTATAACTGTGACATCTGGCACATTTAACAAACAGATGTGACTGGGCTGGCTACAAAGCTGCTGGATAGAACCGCGTTTTCCAAAAAGTCCTGTGCGGTTGGTTTAAGGCCAGCCTAGGTACGGTGTGAGTGCAATTCCTAGTCTAGTCTTTTGAGGACACATCCCATCAAATAGCTCCCTCAGGCCAGCAGCCACAAATAAGCACGCCTTAAGAAGAGTTGGTAATGGATGCCAAACATAAAAAGATTTAATACTCTCCCTCCATTTGCAGCCTATTGTTGGCATATATGAAAAGATACGTTTTGGTAACAGCATTGGGCATATGTGAGCAAAAGCTTTGCTTTCCCAATAATGATTTCTAATCCTTTGGAAGTGTGTGACTGTGGGCAAATCACTTCTCTGAGTCCTTAGTCGCATCATCTGTGAAATGGCGATGATACCATGTAGTAAGTACCACAGAGATTCTTACTAGGATTAAATTATAGTACTTAGCATGGTAAGAGACACACAAAATGTATTCCATAAATGGCAAAGATGGTTGTTATTATGAACAGCTCATACAGTGGCCAAGGTAGCCCGCAGCTTCCTAGGAGTACCGCTACTGGTCTGTGAGAGGGACAAAGGTCTCCACCCCTCTGCCCCATGGCTCCCTGCAACATCCCGCCTGTCTGCAGCACCAGGAGCCTGTACTGGTCGGTTATAAACCCCCTCCTTTTCCTCCTGCTCCCAGCCTGTGGGAGTGGGGTGGCCTGGAAGCGGGGCTTCCCCCCTGCCTGCCTGACAGGAGCGGGGTGCTGCATGCCAGGCCCAGGAGCTGGCTGCCTTTGCTGCTCTGCCCGCGTACACTTAGCATCACGTGGAACTGCTCCCTGCCACCTCCCGAAGCTATGTGTCTTGCTCGTGCCATGACAGTAGTTCAGGTGTTCAATGGCATGTCAGACTCAGAAGGACCTTGCCATCTTTTTTTTGCATTATTACACACCAAGGTGATGTTTCCATTTGATCAGAGACACTGAATAGCAACCCAAGATTTACATGCACAAAGCCCATGACCAGATCTGGAGTGGTACAGACATTATGAGGTAGCATCGTTTCTCTACATCTTTTTTTTCCATGTATAAATTTAAAACCATCATATCAAGGAACCACACTTTAAATTTTAAAGACTACAACCAGATTTTCCTTTTTCTTTCACAACTCATTCCAAACACAATTTGAGTTCAAAGAATTATCTGTGGGAATTAAGTTTTTCTCTGCAACTGTCGCAGTTGGACAAAAACTGATTTGCGCTGTAAAATCACCAGGTTCACAAGTACTGCCTCGAGTGGGAAATCATGTGATCTGAGAGACGCAGGAATCAGAGAAGGCATTCGACAACTTGCTGGTTAGAAGAAGCGCTTTGCTAACCAACAGTAAGAAAATGGGCCATGTTGCAGGCACCAGGGCAGTCCCTTAGAAAGGAGTCTCTCCAGCCTGCCCGGCTCCCTGCCTCTGTGGGCCTTCCTCTAGGTACACTTGCTGCTGACTCCAGTCCCTGGCAAAGGACAGAGCTCAGAATGGGCTCTGTTCCTGCTGCTGGTCCTTGCCTGGTACACAGACCTGGATCCTGACTTGCTGTATATTCTCTCTGGCGTGGGCTCCTGGTGTTGTATTACTCTGGAGCTTGGTGTGGGCTTCTAACCCTCTGCTCCTCATGCTTACTCTGCAGAAACTTCTGCCTCTTCCTTGAGGGCTTTGCTACCACGGGGCTTTGGGTGGCCTGAGTGCCCCTGTGGGAAGGCCGAACTCCAGCCTGGTCCCCTTTGCTGTCCCCTGCCCTCTTACTCCGATGTGGGGCTGGCTCGTGTAGAACGTGGTGGTGGCTTTTCCATGGGGACTTGAACCCTCTGAATTTTCAGCTGGGAGAATAACAACACACTGTGAATATCTTCTGGAGTGAACCCTCCTGGTCATAACTTCCTTTCCGTTCAACCTAGTACTGAAAGATGAGTCACCAGATTCCAATATTCTTAATGGTTGTGAGACCTTTCTACAATTTTATAGTATTGTAGGAATGAAATAATAATTTAGAAGCGGTGCAATCCTCTCAAACCAACTTTTTTTTTTTTTGGCAAAAGATGATTTTCAGAGAATCCCAGCTGTCCTGAAATATTGATGAGCAGGGGTAAAATGGGCTGACTTCAAACACAAACGCTGGCCCCTACACTTTGCCGCCAAGTTCAATAGACTGCACAGCAACAGCCTGTTGTGCTTGGATCAAAAGGATCTGAGAGTCTTGAGGCAGGTTTGAAATACAACTGATTTTATTATGAGTAAAATTAATTCAATGGAATTCTATTGAAACTGCATGGGGGAAAGACAATTTGGCCCAGTTTTCTCCAGGCTCACACAATTTGATCTAATTCCTTCATTTATTTCCTTATTCCAACTTAGCCCCAAAGAAATTTCTAGCAAAAGACCTAGTTACATATTTAAAAAGCAAGGAGAAAAAATAAAAACACCCAAACCAACACACTTAAACCTAGGTGTGCTCTAGGAGTCACTGTTTTGAGATGCACATACCAAATACACTAATCTTCAATCCAAGCTTTGTGAACATTCATTCTTCTTACTTATTATCTTGAGTGAGGACAAATAGATAACTTTTTTTATTATCTCACCAGAGGGCATAAAAAGCCCCAAAACCTTAATCTTCTAATAATGTCTTTCAAGTCCAAGCCTTAAGACCAACTTTGTTAGGACCAATAAAAACCTGATTTTAGAGCAAACAGAATCATCATCAAATACAAATTTTGTATCACTCATAGGAAGATGAATATTCTTTATCAAGAGTCTTTGGATAGGAATGCTTCATGGCTAAATGTCTGATTCTTAGAACTTACTGATTTAAACTCAATTTTGGCAAAAACAAATATTAGGAATTGTTAGGAAGGAATAAGGGTGAAATGGCAATGTATTAATATATCAAAACGAAATAAAACACAGAATAATTTTCCTTACTGCCTACAGTAGGCCAGACACTATCTATAGCCACATGATAACCTGTCTGACTCTCAGAACAACACTGCAAAGGAGGCATTATTAATTCTGTCAAGAAAGGATCAGAAACTGGCTTAATTGGGGGAGTAACTGGGAAGTTGGATTCTGAACAAGTCATTTTAACATCAAACTTCAAACAGGATTTGATCACTCAACTCAAAGTGCTCCGATGTCCCTGCCTTTAGGAAGTTTTGCCCCTGAGTTTGCATGGGGTGCTGGTGCAACTCTTATGGGACTCTGATGTTTTAATTATCTATTTACTTGGGTATGCCCCACAAAACTGTATGTCCCTTGAGGACAGCACGTATGTTGTTGACCATGGTATCCCTAATGCCTGACTCAAGAAAAACTGGATGAACAATGAATATTGAAGTCAGGATCCACACATCCAAAAGAATCCAAATGAAGGGGCATGTTTCTCTTACTCTTTAGAATACAAAATCTGAATTTGTGAATCAAAATAATAAAATGCATA
The DNA here is from genome assembly GCA_963574885.1 of Lepilemur ruficaudatus. Classification (NCBI taxonomy): domain Eukaryota; kingdom Metazoa; phylum Chordata; class Mammalia; order Primates; family Lepilemuridae; genus Lepilemur; species Lepilemur ruficaudatus. Next base: position 63,962 of record CAUYRT010107465.1, read on the forward strand.
TTGAATAAACTTAACTTTTACTTGTTGCTTAAGAGAAGCCATGATATTTTACACAGGTAATGATAATGCTAGAATAAATAAAACTGCCATTGTAAGAGAGGTCAATTTTATTACTACTGAAAATACAAGGTAGGGAGAAATTTGAAAACATTATATACAAGCTATCTGACAATGTAGCTTACTCCTTCACATTAATAAGCTTCAAATAAACACACTAAAAGGCCACAAAGCCCTTTGGTACTTAGTGACAGAAAAGATGTTAAGCTGTTAGGGTTAGATTGGGTGACTTATGAAGCCCTGCACCTCCCCACTGGATTTATGCCAGCCCTGGATTTATGATAACTTGGTAGGTTGATGGGCCAGTCTGAAAAAAAACAAAAACATAAAAATTTCTCAACTTTAGTTAGGGCCCTAACAGCAGTGAAACATTAGGAAGTTAAATCTGCTGTAATAAAATTTACATTTTTTATGTTACCAGTGACCTATTTATAAATAGTGGCCTATTTATAACTGTCCATTTTTGAAAAATTTCTGAGCATAATGATACATGACAGAGCCCAGAAAAGTTAATTTGTAAGTCTTCACAAACCTCCCCTTTCCCTGCCTGAGAATGTTCAGTTTGCCTGATCCTAGGATTACCTTGAGCTGGAAGGAGAGCAGAGGCCAGAGCTGGAGGGAGAGGGGGTGACAGATCTCGCCGCAGTCAGAGCAGAGTCTGGGCCCGAGATTAATAAAAAGAACCAGGAAACATTTGGGGAGACAGATAGTGAAGAGGGACTTTCAGATTCACTGCCCTTTGCCACTTCTTCTAGAGACTACGGCAAAGAATAAAACCACTTTTCCACGCTTCTACAGAGGCGAGTTTATGTTTCTTTTGGATGTGACACCAGATTAAGACTGACCACCCAGCAGCTGAGCTTCCCTTGCTTATGGATAAAGTAGGCCAATTTCATTCTCTGATCTATTACAGATATGCCTCTGCAGATCTAAATAATGAATTGCTGTAGCATACCAACAATTAAAATTGTATAAATCTATTTTGAACATTAATTTAGTGAGCATGCAAAAAGAAAAAGTTATTTAGAAAGTTTTCCAGAGCAGTTTTGATATAGGAATAATCTGTGTTGTAACATACATTTTTGTCTAAAAAAAACCATAAAGGATGGTTTTTTAGTCTAATAAGGCAAGGATCAACATAAAAATGTGCTGGATAAAGCTGCAGTAATACCTCAAAGTCCTAAGAAGTTGACCCATTATTTTCTAGCCAAGAGTTATATTAGCCAAACAGGGTTAGGGGTTTTATTCATGAAGCTCTTTGGCTGGCTCTAACAAATCCAGATGGCTAATAACTGAAAAACAAGATTAAAACATGTTTTTATTTGTACTCTTAATAAATCTTCAGCATGGAGTATAAAAATATAAAAAGAGCTATAGATGACAGGTTAAGAAAAATTCTAGTAAGTAGCAAGCACAAATTTCCCCAAAACTTAGTGGCCATTTTTTATGGTCATGAATTCTTTGGGTCCGCAACTTAGACAGGGCTGTTGCCTGGGGCCTAAGCTGGAAGACGCTGGCGGTCAGACTCATTTGAAAGATGGTTCACTCCTATTTCTGGAGGTCAGTGCTGACTTCTGGTTGGGAGCCCCAGGCCCTCTCCATGTGACCTACCATGGGCTCCCTCCCAGGACAGTGACTGGATCCCATGGGAGCAAGCCAGGTTGGGCCCCACCGCCTCCACCCCCTGTCTCAGCACCAGCCCTGCCATGTTCTCTTCGTGGTGGCAGCCATAACGTTTCACCCAGTACCCAGGGCAGGGGAGAGAGGCTCTACCTTTTGATGGGGGGATGGCAAGGCTCTAGAAGAGCATGTGGGACTGCCCACATGGCTGTGGTGATTTTTAGAACCACACTCTGCCGTGGTGATGTGGCTGAGCTGATATCTCTGGGAGCTTCAGAAGGGCTCTGCTCTCTGCTTGCTATTCAGCACCCACTGAATCACAAGAAGGGATGAAACTTCCTTTGTAAAAAATGTTCCTGGAAATAAATCCAAATGCAAGTGCTGACAGAGGAGGTGAAGAGGTGTAGCAGAGACGGTGAGTCAAAAACTTGAAATATTCTGAAGAGTGAGATGTTAAATATGATGGTGGTAAAGAAAAAAAATCCACCTAAAACCAGTGTGCTGCCATTTCAGCATGATGTTATGGTGCTGTCTGAGAATTTGGAGACCACAAAGTTCTTGGAAAGTCTCCCTAGTGATGCTGAAGGTCATACCATTTATCATATACAGAATGTTATTTTAATAATTCCACAAAAATGGTAAAACGATGAGGCGATAGTACAGTTCAATTCAGTTGACCAAAATTCATTAAACCACAGCCATCAGTGAGGTTCATAAATATGGTCCAGAAAGATAGAAATGGCAATGCCTCAGCGAAAAGCATCCAGTTGGTCAAGAGCCTCGGCTGACGGCAAGTAGTGCAAAAGTAGAGTCGGCTGTGGGCCAATAAGAACCCAAGCCCAGCAAGCCATGGAAAGAGAAAGGCTCTAGCCTGGAGTGCAAAGCCTCAAGACAGAGGTCAGCTGCGCAGCCAGGGCAAGTGCAGTGCAGGATTCATGTGCAGGAGGGGCCTTAGCATCCAGACTCACTGGGGCCAAATGGACCAAATCCTGGGGCCGAATGGACATGCACTGGGGCCGAATGGACCAAATCCTAGCCCTTGCCTGTTGCTGTGTGTGTGATCGCTTTGGCACTGCCTGAAGTGGGAGCTGGGCAGGCTTCTTCTGACAGCCTTTGCGCCCAGGAGCTCAGAGCAGCCTCCTGGTTTTGAGACCAGTTTTGTTGTGAGAGCAGGTCTGACATCTCCCAGATGAGAGAGTTGCACAGTTAAATTATAACAATGAAGGAAATTTTTCAAGAATTTGTGGCATTTCTATGATTACAATAAGTTGAAAATTATAATTACATTGAAAAAAAAAAGAACAAAAGAATAAGTACCAATTATTCAAAAATTAAGATGGAACTGAGTGAGCTGACTGTCACGTCCTGATGTAGGACACATCTCCCCTTATTCTGCCACTTGCACGCCCGCAGCACTGGGCCCATCAGCAACTACAATCCTGCAGTCATTTGTGACTCTCCAAACTCATTTGTGTCAAAACAAAACTAAAGTTTCCCACTAAATAAAAGCGAAAGGCTAACAGACTTGAACATTTACTGCATGTGTTTTGGGTCTGCCTTAATCTCCCCCTTGGCTAGGTTGCCATCATATAAATCAGAGCCTTAAGTTATCATTGTTATAGTAGCAATAAAAATAATAATAAAAGTACTGTGAGGTCAGAAAATGTCAAGAACAGTCAGAAAAATGAGAGAGACATAAAACAAAGTTAAAAGACCATCTAGGACTGGAAAAATTCAGGTACTGTACCTCTAAGTGTACTCCAGCAGGAGGTAGCTGCCACTGCTGTTTTATTTAATGAGGCTCCACATAAATCCCAGCTGCTAACCATGTGATAAGTCCATCTCAGAACACGAGAGGCCCCATTCTCTACCGTGTTCAGTCCTGGCTGCCACAAATGGGAATTTCACTCATAATAAGGGAAGAAACAGATCTTGTGTTGTTCCTTTGGATTTAAGTTGGTTTTTTAAAATTTTTATTTTAACATTATTTTTTTGTTTGTTTTGTTTTTGCAGCAAAAACACTAAAGTCTCTCAATCCAGATACATAAGAAAGGAAAGAGAGCAAGCCCTGGATATTTGAAATATTTTTAATGTGGAGAAGGTATAAAGACATTTTCCTGGGTACCAGAGAGAGAATTTAGTAGAAATAAATTTCATAAGCTGCCTGAAATGAGTAAATAAAGAGGGAATTTTGTTTGGAATATCTTTTGTAAACTTCTTAATCCTAAGGCTTCGGTGGCCAACGCATCATTTTTCCCAGTGAAGTGTGTAGGGGAGTGAAACGTGGACTTCCACCTGGAAACAGAGGAGCGGCGGCTGGGAGGGGCGTGGGGGGGGGGTGGCAACAGCGGCCGCGAGCCCAGCCTGCCGCTGCTCCCCGTGCAGTCGGGCAGCTTGCTCGCCCTCTGCTCAGTCGCCCAGATGTCGGATCGGAGTATTATGCACAGGAGCTAGGACAGGCAATGAGGAAAGGCCTGGCCCCTAAGGCAGAGCAGGCACAGAGAGGAAGCCGTGAGTCACAAGAAAGGGAGTCCGCAGCAAGGTGGGAGACGACCACGGCCACAGTCGGGAGGGCGAGCCAGAGTTCAGACAGGGAGGTGGAGGCACAGGGCAGGCTGGAAGGACCCAGAGCAGAATTACAGATAGAGGATACCTTATGTGTACTGTGTACTCCACCGGATTCTTCTGTTTCTTCAAAATTAAAAAGCAGTGGGGGGAGGAGAGACAGTAGCACAAGAATGGCCTCATTTGGGGGCTTTTGGTTGGTTCCTAAGAGGCGCGGCATGTTTCTGGGGATTCTTGGCAGAAATGCCTGAGAAGATGTGATTTAGAAATCACAGGAGAAAGGAAGAGGCCGTTCTGATATTAACCAGCAATGGAGGGAACAAAGCCTGAGGTGATGAATTAACTCCATCAGAGAAGAGAACAAGAGCTTCTGCCAGAATTCTCCTCTTTTACAAACCTCTAATTTGGGGCCCAACTTCAATCTAGCTCATTAAGAAGTATCCAGGTTCTTTAAATGCTAAAATTTAATGGAAATTAGTACTCCATATTTTAGGTCAAACAGTTTTAACTCTTTCAAAAACCATATGTTTCATTTTAATTAAAATCAAATCAAATCAAATCAAATTGAAATGAATTGTTTTAGATTTCTGGACATCCTTTCATTTACCTCAATGTGTTAGTGTCACACTGCCACTCAACTCCAATGCCAGCCACCCGACGTCAGTGTCTGGTCCCACACATGAGAGCACACAGTCCCCACCAGACAGCCCTCCTTTCTGACACCAGCCACAAGTTCAGAGGTTCCCAGGTCATCTGTGCGTACAACCAACCGGCCACAAACTTAGTGGGGAGGGTCCCAAAGGCACAGCTTCCAAGTGCTCAAGACGTGTCACCGTCTTATTACATCATGTGTTCACCAACCAGGAAGCGCCGCTGAGCATCGTGTTCAGAGTTATTATTGAGGTTTCATTACGCAGTTGTGATTGGTTGAAATGCTGGCCACGGGGCTGAACTCATCTCTATGCCCACCCCCTCCCTGGAGGTCAGGAGGCTGCGCTGACCTCACATGCTCAAAGCCCTGACCCTCTAAGCACCTGGTTGGTCTGTATTTCTGGCATGACCAGCCCTAACTCTAAACCTTATAAGGGCCCACCATGAATAACAGAGACACTCCTATTATTCAGGAAATTCCAAGGATTTGGTCTCCCTCCCAGGAACCAGGACAAAGACCAAATTCTTTATCATACAAGTTAGACAGAACTGGATTAAAAAAATATTTTCTAATTATATTGTACTGCTGGTAACATAGCTAAATATCATGCCAGAATTTAAAAGAGTGGCATATAATCCCACTGCTGTCTAAATAATATCACCCAAAGTTATTAGCTTCTTATCAGTAAAATACTTTGTGATCCATTCTGGTATATTTTATCATTCTTACCCCATACTTTTTATTCATAAAGATACATTTTTCTGTTTGTAAATATATGATTTTGCATTTATTTCTATTGAAGTTCTTATTATTTTTGATGAAATGTTTCTCCCATTTTCAAGGTCATTCTACAAACTTCACTCTGTCAACATTCTTATTAATCCTACTCACTTAGTGACAATCCAGACATATACAGCCTCACTCCAGTGTGACAGCTCAGGAATAAACTTTCAGGGTTTAGGGGTTATTAGATAAGCTTTTCTTGTCAAGAAGAAGATGAGCCAATAATAACAAAATAAATAAATTAGAGCTCACATTTTTTAATGTCTCCAATGTGTCAATGTGTTAGGCATGGGGTGTTATAACAACCCAATGAGACAGATACTATTATTTTCTTTGTTTTACCAAGAAGTAAACTGAGATTTACAGAGGCTGACTAAATTGTCCAAACTCACATAGAAAGTGGTAGAGTTAGCTTTTAAACTCAGCTGTTTGACTCCAGCACTTAAATGCTTAACTGCCATTGGCTTATCTACCTCTAAAGAAGATAATTTATCATTTCATAGGGCAATTTTTCCATGAAATTTCCAAATTTTCTAAAATATCAAGGTTTTCTGTAGTAGTTATAACTGAAATTAAATTTAAATTTTCATTTACATCCAAACATAACAAGGAACATGTGGTTTTAAACTAATTTCAATGTATTGACAACGATCCTGATACTTTGGGATTAAGCATAAAGAAGTTCTACTGATGCCTCCTATTATCTCTTGTGGTAGGCTGATAATGCCTTCCCAAAGATGTTCCTCCCCTAATCCCCTAATCACTCAATGTTTCCTTATGTGGAAAAAGGGGTATTGCAGATGGGCCTACAGATCTTGAGTTGGGGAGATGATCCTGGTTGTCTAGATGGGCCCAATGTCATCATAAGGCTATAAGAGAGGTGAGAAGTCAGAGGAGGCAGAGAAGATGAAACGATGATGGAAGCAGAGGACAGAGGAAGGGACAAGTCAAGGAATGCTCTAGAAGCTGGGAAAGACAAGGAAACATATTCTCCCCCAGAGCCCCCAGAAGAGATGGAGCTCGCTGGATACCTTGATTTCAGTCTGTAAGACTCATTTGGACTTCTGACTATTAGAACTATGAGACAGCAAATTTTTGTTTGTCTTAGTTTGCTTAGGCTGCCATAACAAAATACCTTACACTAGGTGGCTAAAACACAAAAATTTATTTTTTTTCTCAGTTTTGGAGGCTGGAATTCTGGGAGATCAGGGTGCCAGCATGGTCGTTTTGTAGTGAGAATCCTCTTCCTGTTTGTAGAAAGTGGCTGTCTTCTCACTGTGTCCTTGCGGGATAGGAGGTGGGAGGCGGAGCTCTGGTGTGTCTTCCTGTTTGTTTAAGGATGCTAATCCCATCATGGAGCCTCAACCTTCTCAGCTCACCTAAACCTAATGATTTCCCAAAGACCAAATACCATCTCCAAATACCATCACATTGGGAGTTAAGGCTTCAACATGCAAATTTTGGGGAGACACAATTCAGTCCACAGAAGTGATGTTTTAAGTCACTAGGTTTGTGATAATTTGTTACAGCAGCAATAAAAACCTGATATGTCTCTTTCCCTTTTTCTTTCTCTAGGTAAATCAAATTAAAATCTTATTTTCCATTCTTAGAATACACTATGCATGTTGGTGTTTTTAGTAAAGATGAATGCTTAATAAGTTTTTAACTTTACTACTGTCCATAATAGTCAAATCAAATTTGTTTTTGAATTTTTAACCTAATCAAAATTATTACATGTAAATAATGTAAAAAGTCAAATAATGATGAAAGACTTATAGTAATAAAAACCAGAAGTCCCTTGTTCTCTGTTCCTCCTACCTTGTCAGAGTCTCCGGAGTCCGCTTTCAGCACTTGTAACAGCTTGCTAAATGATGTGTCTATTCTGTTATCTCCTGATTAATCTATTTGAGGCATTAACTATTGACTTCTTAACTAACATACTAGGGAATTTTTGATATATTTATATACTTTTTTATTCTACTTCCGTTTTATAATTACTTCTCAATTTTTGGTTAATGGCTGGGTGTGGTGGCTCACGTCTGTAATTCTAGCACTCTGGGAGGCCGCAGAGGGAGGATTGCTCGAGGTCAGGAGTTCAAGACCAGCCTGAGCAAGAGTGAGACCCCGTCTCTACTAAAAAAATAGAAAGAAAGTATCTGGACAACTAAAAATATATAGAAAAAATTAGCCAAGCATGGTGGTGCATGCCTGTAGTCCCAGCTACTCAGGAGGCTGAGGCAGAAGGATTGCTTGAATCCAGGAGTTTGAGGTTGCTGTGAGCTAGGCTGATGCCACGGCATTCTTGCCTGGGCAACAGAGCAAGACACTGCTTCAAAAAAACAAAAATTTTTTTTTGTTTGGTTAAACCTGTATCCATAGTAGCCATTATTAATTTCTAATTAAATATTATTCATGCCTGAATCAACTAGTATATCATGATTTCATTCCCTTCTTTAAAAACCCATCCCCTTCTCTACCACCAGATTTAATAACTATTGTTTTTTTTTTATTTGACCAGTTTTCCTTGTATATCAGCTTTCTTACACTCCCCAACTCTCTATAACACACTCCAGTATAATTTCCAGTGCCTTCAAACCTGTCGGAGAACTTGCTCCTTTTTTATTTTAGCTCCTGGAGATGTGCCTCCCAAAACCCTCCACCTTTGATACTGATTTATTGACCTAGACTTTCTACTGTTGTCTTCTTGGGACTATCTTTGCTGTAATCCCAAGAATTCCCTTTTTTTCTCTGCATTGGATCCCCCATTCTTAAATACTATACCTTCATCTTTCTTGGTTTATTCCCTTGTTTTGGTGGAGCATATCCTCCAGTAGCTTTCTCAGAAAATTACATGGAGGATAATTATGTTAAAAATCATGCATGTTTGAAATTGTCTGTAATATTTTGACTCAGTCTAGAATTTCAAATTAAAAACCATTTTCAAAATTTAGAAGACTTTGTTTCACTGGCTTCTCATTCTAATATTGATAGAATGCTGTATTTACTACTGATCATTTATCTGAAATCCGTACTCCTGGAAGTTTTTAGGATTTTCTTTTTAACCCAATGTTGAAATTTCACAATAATGGTATTTGTTCATACACTGAGCTGGACATTCACACAGCCTTTTCAATATCAAGATCCATATTCTTTGGTTCTGGGAAATTTTCTTCAAATATTCATTTGATAATTTCCTTCTATTTTCCATCACCTCTCATTATGAAGTTCTTATTAGGAGCTTTCACACTTCGATGGATCCTAGTCCTCTGTAATCTTCATCCCTTTCTGGATGCCCTTTCTCTACTTACACTCATCCCAGTAGTGATCTCTTCCAGTCTCAACAAATGATTACTGGAGGTTTCCTCTGGAGGCAATGGGGGGCATTTTCCCGGGTCATTATAAATTCCCAGATGCCCTGCGTTTTCTGAAAGTGTCAGAACCCATGATAAAATGGCTGTGCATTTGTGATGCACTTCTCTACTCTAGAGTGGCTTTAGGAACCCATGAGGCTGTTCTAGGGATACAGATAGGGGTTAAGGATGACCCTAAGAGTTCCAGCTCACTTCAGAATAGTTATAAGAAAAACAGATGAACGAATAAATTTCTATGTTCCTTTAGAGTGGGTCTGATTCAGGGTGAAAAATTATAAATGACCTCTTTCTAGAAGTTCATGAAATGAAAATCAGACTTATGACCTTAAGTTGTCCTTGGACTTGAGTCTGCTCTTATGTCAAGTAAATGACATCAGTTCTAGGTCATCTGGGTGCTTCTGAACCACCCCAGGTAGAGGCTGGGGTATTTCGTGCAGAGGTGATAGATGTAGTTTATTGTGAAGGCAGCTAATCTTCTACTTTCAAATGCCAAAGGAAGTCAAAAGCCCTGTGGGGGATAATAACTATCTTTTCTCTTCATGCTCAGCAATTTTATGGTTACCTGTAATTCTCGTCTCTCATTTTGTTTAGTATTCCTGAATGCACACAAATTCTCCATCAGTATATCTCAAGTCTCAGTGCTTCCCTCCGATGTTCAAGACTTAAAAGAACAGTTTGATAGTTCAAGGCCAAAAATGAAGATGTCTCTGGTCAGCTTGAAGTAAAATGTGCCTGAGTCTAGCAGGGCAAGAAGTCCCCAATGATGGTGGAAAGTGAAATAATGGAAAAGGCTTTACATGCTTGTGTAGGAATGGCTTAGTTTTAAAAGGACAGGAGATGGAGGTAGACACTTCTAAATAAAGGGCAAGGCAGTGAAAAATTATCCTCAGAGGGCATGTTTAATGAGAAGAAAGAAGAAACAAATAAGAATAACAAAAAATCCCACAGCATTTAGATTGATATGAGTTTATCCTAATCCTTTAAAATGAATTTATCAGACACTTTTCCAATGCTGTATCAACACCTAGCAGGTTCTTTCTTCTTTTATGATAAACCCATGGAGATTTCCATAATTAAATAACTGCATTTCAAACCCCATTTCTTTATATTTATATCTACTACTGTACTCCAAGGATTTATCAATCTCAAATATTCTCTAAGACTAGTACATTGAGGAAAAACTTGGAAAGCTGCAGCACCATATAAACCGCTGAGGTGGTGCAAAACATTTAAATAAACAAAGACACATGTATATCAGCAAAAAATCACAGGGAAAGGAAATTGTGGCATTATATAGAAAGCTGGGTGTTTGGTGGTTAAAACCATGGAATGTTCTATGTTTAGGGATAGAATTAGAGGTCAGATCTGGTACCAAGAAGCTATAGGAAATGTACTAGCCTTGGGAGAATTTGGCCTCAGTTTGACTTTATAAAAGAGTAGGATTAACACTGTTGTCTTGGGTTGAAGGAATGATTACATATCACTTTCAAAGATTATCAACTCTGAATATTAACAACAAAACCAAATAATTTTATAAATTGATTAAAAGCTACATGTATTTGGTGAAAGAATCTTTATGTGTGTACTACTTGGGACGTATCATTCTTACCACAAAGATATAACATTCATTTGGAACTTCTGAAAAGGAGACAGAAATGTCCTATTCCAGACTAAATGTATTTAGACATTCATAATATCCTAGTCTAAAATGTATTTTCACACATAGATTTCCATATGCTACCAAAGACTCTGAGGTAGAAACTTTTTTATATTTTAAGGAACTGTCAGTTATACCTAAAATCTACAAGGCATCAAAATTACAAAAATGCACCCAACATTGGTCTAATGGCTAAAATGACTATGTGGAGTCTAACTACTGATTTTTCTTTGGGAGATCCCAATTTCTTTTTCTATATATGTACATGTATATGTGTATATACATACACATACATATGCATATGTATTTCTTTTAAATCAGCTATTAGAAAGAAGGATCCATATGCACTTCATAAACTATATTTCCTTACTGGAGAACAATTAAAAGTTGAACAAAAACCTTACAGATTTTAAAAAATAATCATGCAGTGACAAATGGATAAATCAGTAGGAACTATGCCTTGGATTCAAAAAAATTTAAAGATCAAGTATGAAATTCACATGAAATGCTTTAATGGTGGAATGAACTTTGCAATTTAAAGAACATGTAAACAGATGCTCTTAGTCTGAAAGCAGTTCATTCACATTAACAGCCATCTATTATACATTTTAACAACTCTTTGATTTAAAGATATTCAAGAAATATTTGCAACATGACCCTAAAGAAGCACTCAGATGGATGTAATGATTTATCATAAGTATATAATCTGCATTTCCAATGATCTAATAGCCAGTGGAGCCAGAGATGGGACAAAGGCAGGGCCTGACCAGTTCCCTTCTCTCTACATACTCTACCAAATGAGCAGGATGTCTGTACCCAGAGAGAAAGTGGTAAGCAGAGCTGTGGCCTTGGCAATCCCCCTCCCTGTACTGAGCACAGGGGTATGTGTATGCTTCCCTATCTACGAGAGACAATCCCCTCAAGACCCAGGAGGGCTCTGCAGCCGTGCACTGCGGTGGGGCTCTGGGGCACGAACGCTGGCTCCAGAAGTCCACCCAGCCTCACAGTTCCTCCTTGTAGGTGTTCAGAGAACAGGGATCCCTGATCACTTTATCTTATGTAAGAATATATGTAGGAAAAAATGTATGTAGGAAAAAAAACTTATGAAATTTGTTATTTTTCAATAAGATCTATTCATCTTCAAAAAATAGGATGAAAAACAAAGCTGGTCTGGCTTATAAACTATACTCTTACCATGTGTATTTTAAATCCCTTCTGGTGCTTTTAAAAAATACAAATTCTCAGGCTTCACTCCTGCAGATTGCAATTAGGTAAGTTGGAGAGGGGCCTAGGAACCTGTAATTTATGAGGCTCCCCAAATGCTCTTAATAATCAAGCCATGTTTATTTCAGATTTGATGCTGTTTGGAAAATTTCCTTGGGATAATATGACTTACCAAATCACAACCTTCAAATTTTATTTCAGTTTTGAAATATCGAACCCCTACATATACTTGCTCCTCTAGCAACGTAATAACTCACTGATTTACTCTCTCTCACTTCAGTTAAAATTAACAAATATAAGATATTAACTTGCTGTACCTTCCACACAAGTGATTACTTTGTTTTAGTAGTAAAAAACTTGAGAATGCAGAACAAGGTTTTCCCTTTCTCAGTACTTAGTAAAGATCTCGCTCCCTCAAAATGTATTGATTTTTACTGATTTTTTACTGATTTTTACTGAGTATTGATTTTTACGATTTTTACTGATTTGATATGCTCATCAAATTCTTTACCCATTCACTAATAAGTCAGAAAAAGTTATCTTGTTTCTGATAAGAAATGTTTAAAAAAGTAGGAAGAATGGTATTTCTAAATATACAACAAATGATCCCTAGATCATGATTCTGCTGTGAAAGATTTAAAATTTAAATTGTACAGGTAGCATGATAAATGCACAGGTGTATCTAGTAAATTCCGTATGTGATAACAAGGTAAAAAGAATTCTGTGAGGCCGGGCATGGTGGCTCACAGCTTAATCCTAGCACTCTGGGAGGCTGAGGTGAGCGGATCGCTCAAGGTCAGGAGTTCAAAACCAGCCTGAGCAAGAACGAGCAATTTCTTGCTACCAAAAAAATAGCAAGAAATTGATTGGCCAACTAAAAATATACATTAAAAAAAAAAATTAGCCGGGCATGGTGGCGCATGCCTGTAGTCCCAGGTACTCGGGAGGCTGAGGCAGGAGGATCTCTTGAGCCCAGGAGTTTGAGGTTACTGTGAGCTAGGCTGATGCCACGACACTCACTCTAGCCCAGGCAGCAGAGTGAGACTCTGTTTCAAAAAAAACAAAGAATTCTGTCACTTCCCTCTTTAGCTTAGGTCATCAACAGTATGATATACTTGTCTCTGTCTTTGCTGACTTTCTTTGAGATTGAAAGCTCCTCTTGAGGAAATATTTTGTGACGTTCTGATTTGCACAATGCAAAACACAGTGGCAAGTCCATGTCAATATTGTCCCCATCATCATCATCATAGTTACTAACATTTAAGAATATTAATAGTTCCAATAGCTATATGCATTAATGTGCTTAATCCCCCACTGGAATCCTATGAGTTACGTACTGATATTATCTTCATTTTAAAAGTGGGGAAAATGTGCACCACATGTACTCACCAGCCAATTGGTATTAGCTGATCAAC
>CAUYRT010107466.1:0-10188 GCA_963574885.1 Lepilemur ruficaudatus
AGAGCGAGACCCCGTCTCTACTATAAATAGAAAGAAATTAATTGACCAACTAAAAATATATAGAAAAAATTAGCCGGGCATGGTGGCACATGCCTGTAGTCCCAGCCACTTGGGAGGCTGAGGCAGAAGGATTGCTTGAACCCAGGAGTTTGAGGTTGCTGTGAGCTAGGCTGACGCCACGGCACTCACTCTAGCCCAGGCAACACAGTGAGACTCTGTCTCTAAAAAAAAAAAAAAAAATCAGAATGTCTAAAGTCATAGAACAAATCCTAAGAACATAGGAGAAAAGCATCTAGTCACTTATAAAGGAGACTGCAACAGATTAACAGCAGATTTCTCAGCAGAAAACTTACAGGGCAGAAGAGAGTGGAGTGATGTATTTAAAGAGCCAAAGGGGAGGGGGTAACTGTCACTCAAGAATACTATATCCAGAAAAATTATCCTTTGTAAATGAAAGATAAAGTTATTCCAGACAAACAAATACTGAGGGAATTTTTATTATCACTAGACTGCGCCTCCAAGAAATGCTTAAGAGAGTCCCAAACCTGGAAGGGCAACATTTACCATCACGAAAACACAAGAAACTATAAAACTCACTGGTATGCAAAGGAGGAGGAGAAAGACTCAAGTTGTACTACAGAAATACACCAAAACACAATGACAAACCATAAGAGAAAAAAAAGGAACAAAGTATATATAAAACAACAAGAAAATAATCAACAATATAACAGGGACAAAACCTCACATATCAATTATAACCTTGGATGTAAACAAATTCTTATTTTAAACAAATTCTTATTCTATATCTTAAAAGACATAGAATAACTAAATGGATAGAAAAACATGATCCTTAGTTATCTCATATGCTGCTTATAAGAAACTCACCTTGACAGCAAAGACACAGGTAGACTGAAAGTAAAGGGATGGAGAAAGATCTTCCACACAACTGGAAACCAGAAGTGTGCAGCAGTAGGTATACTTCTATCAGATAAAACAGACCTTAAGCCAAGAACATTTTTTTAAAAAAGGCAAAGTAGGTCATTATATTACGGTGAAGGGATCAAATCAGCAAGAGGATATAACAATTCTAAATAGACATGCACCCAATACTGGAGCAACCAGATTCATAAATCAGATATGACTACATACAAAAAGAGAGATGGACTGCAATGCAATAATAGTGAGGGATTTCAATGCCTCACTCTCAGTATTAGACAGATCATCTCGACAAAAAATCAAAAAAGAAATATGGAATTTAAACTGGACTTTAGACCAAATGGACCTAACAGAACATTCTACCCAACAATTGTAGAATATATGTTCTTTCCATCAGCCATGGAACATATTCCAGGATAGACCATATGTTAGGCCACAAAACAAGTTTCAACAAATTTAAAAAAAATCAAAACCAAATCAAATACCTTCTTAGAACACAATGGAACAAAACTAGAAATAAATAGCCAGAGGAACCCTGGAAAATATACAAATACATGTAATTAAACAACATGCTTCTAAATGATCATTGGGTCAACAAAGAAATGAAAATGGAGATCAAAAAAAAATCCTTGACACAAATGAAAATGGAAACACAACATACCAAAACCTGTGGGACACAGAAAAAGCAGAGCTAAGAGGGACGTTTATAACAATACATCAAAAAAAAAAAATAGAATGATTACAAACTAACAATCTAACAATGTACCTCAAGGAAGTAGAAAAGGAAGAATAAACCAAACCTCAAACGCAACCCCAAGCCAAACCCAAAACTAGCAGAAGAAAAGAAATAATAAAGATCAGAACAGACATAGATGAAATAAAGACTGCAAGAACAATACAAAGGAGCAACAAAATGATAACTAGGTTCTTTGAAAGATAAAATTGATAAACTGCTAGCTAGACTAACTAAGAAGAGAGAAGACCCAAATAAATAAAATCAGAAATCAAAAGGAGACATTACAACTGATACCATATAAATACAAAAGACCATCAGAGACTATTACAAAAAATTATATGCAGAAAAACTGGAAAACTTTGAGGAAATGGATAAATTTGTGGATTCATGTAACCTACCAAGATTGAATCAAGAAAGAATAAAAAATCTCGAGCAGATCAATAACAGGTAGTGAGATTGGATCAGTAATAGAAAGTCTTCCAACAAAGAAAGGCCCAGAACTGGATGGATTCACAGCTGAATTCTACCAAATGTACAGAGAACTAATACCAATTGTCCTGAAATTATTAAAAAATATTGAAGAGGGGGGAAGATGAGAAGTGGGTTAAAGTATGCAAACATACAGTAAAATTCAAAATTTGATAGCAAAGTAGGATAACTATATTTAAAAATGTATTGTATTTGTACAATGGATACCCTAAATATCTTGATTTGATCACTATGAATTACATACATGTAAAAAATTTCTTATGTATCCCATAAATTTGCAAAAATTTTAAAAAACAACATTTTGAATTGATTATACAAATTAGGATGTGATTAAAAATTTTATGTAAGGAAATTAATAATTTGCAAAAAAGAGTTAAAATTATCAATCTACCTAGAATAGTTTCTTACTGATATTTTAAATAAGTTGAAGATAATAAATAACATTTGAACAGCAGTTACTCTTTGCAAAGTACTTGTTCCCACGAGTGCTGTTAGTTAATGGGTAGGCACTTTGCCAGGCTCTTTACATACTCTATCTCTAACCCCAAACAAACCAAAAGGTTAGTATTAGGAATTCTGTTCCAAAGATAAGGAAATTTAAGTCTGTGAGAATATTGGGAGCCTTACTCAAGCTTACCCAGTTAATTTAAGACTACACGTGTGCCATCTTTCTTCATGATGCCCAAAGATGCTTGATGATTCTATCTTTTGTGCTCAAATAACTCCGTGGACATCCGTGTAACAACAGTTGCCTCATGCTTTGGTGACTATTGCTTTTTCTGACAAAGCAATAGGAGTGGTTGTCTTTCTCACTCCTAGAAGAGGTATCTTTTATTCTTACATGTTTCAGCCTTGTCTAAAGAAGTATGGGCATACTAACTTAACACATCTACTATCATCATGCAGATATTTTGCTAATAGCTTCTGTCACTTTGATGTTTCATGGTATGATTATTTTATTTGCACTTAGAAATATCACACTAAATAGGAAAATTTATTATTAATGAATCCCGAGATTGTGGCAAATCTATTTAGATGAGGCATGCCAACTTCAGAGACATTTAAATATAATTTGTTGAAATCTAATCAATTGCCAACATGGTCTAGGTACAGGGATTCTTTGGATGTTTGTCAGATTTTTTTTTCTTTTTCAAATATACAAAGTTTACATCTAAGAAAACTGTATTAATAATACACATAAAATCACTTTAACTTTACAATGATAAAAATGGAATCAACTAATCACATAAAATGAATTTATTTTTTGTTTCCTACTGGTTTTAATGAAAGTTATCCTTAAGAAAATGTTGGGCTGCAAACATAACACATGGTTAATTTTCATAGAACCTGGAGCAATATTAGTATGACTATCATTGTATGGAATTTATGGCTCATGTCATAAGTGTACAGGTCACTGAATTTTTTACAAACTGAACTCACCTGTGTAACTGACATCCAGCTAAAGAAACAGAACTAACAGAATTCCAGAAGCTTTCCTTTTGCTCCCTTCTAGCTGCTACTCCACCTCCCATTCTCTCACCCCCATAAAGATTCATCATTATGCTTGGTGAAATTCTTGATTTTTCTTTTCTTTATGGCATTTCTAAATATTTGGAGACAAAGCTCATCTTGTAGCAGCCGTGGAGGTTGCCACTCTACAAAGGGATAGACAAAAGTTGTCAAACCAGCACATCATGAGTTGTTTCTCAAAAGCATGACAAAGCCACACTTCTTACTCTGTTGTCTTCTCATCCTAACAAATAAGATTGAAGTTCTACAGTTTATGTTTTCATGTTCATCTGAATTTTATGGAGTGTGTATGTTATTTTAAAAAATAGGGGGAAGGGAACCTGAAGAACTCTTCCTTTTATATTCTCAGCAATAACCAAAGAGGAATTATTTTAGACATGCAATCATGGTGTTAATCTAAAAAAAGCTTTAGAAGAAAATCTTAGGTCAGGAAAGAATATAACTCTAAATATTCAGTGATCCCATTTTGGAGGATTAGATGCTTTATCAAATATTGGAATTTTTTTTCATATCTAATGAACTGACCTTTTACACAATTTCTTTGGTGATATTAGTCTGAAGTAATTTTAAGAATGTAAATGAGTTTAACAGTTTTTTAAGGAGTGACATAGTAGTGTACATGACTGTGGTTAGAGTTTCCTAAGGGAAGATTGTACTGGGAAAGATGTTATGTTGAAATCAATCTGCTTAGTCTCATGAAGAGGAACCTTGTAAGTAGTGACATCTGTTTGACCTATAACATTAAAAATGCAAACACAGTGGGACCTCGTAAATTACGAAAGACCCTATTTGCTACTAATACCTCACTTGCTTTGTCCTAGGTCTAATCAGAAAAAATATACCTATATTTTATATTTTTTATTTTTCTAGCTATAAAATAAAATCACATTAATGATAGAATTTTATAAAGTAGACTTAAAAAGAATAAAAATTATCCATAATTCCATCATCCACAAGTTCTTCTTAAAATGTTGCTTTTTATGTTTGTTTTGTTTCCTGTACATATATGTACATGCGTTTATTAATAAGATGGGGTAATACTGTATGTATTAGCTTTTGTCTATCCCTTTGTAGAGTGGCGACCTCCACGCTGCTATAAGATGAGCTTTGTCTCCAAATATTTAGAAATGCCATAAAGAAAAGAAGAATCAAGAATTTCACCCAGCATAATGATGAATCTTTATGGGGGTGAGATTTTTGTCATTTATTAGTGCCTTTTAAATATATTCTCTCATCGTTAATAATTTATTTTTAAAATGTATTTTATTTCCAAGATGTATTATTATTTTTTTTAGATAGGGTCTCACTGTGTTGTCCAGGCTAGAGTGCAGTAGCATCATCTAGCTCACTGCAATTTCAAACTCCCAGGCTCAAGCAATGTTAAAGAAAGTACTCAGAGGGAAGAAAAATGGTTGGAAAGTGTTGGAAATCAATTCCCTAGGAGAATTTGAATGATTTTACTTAAAATAAAACTAATTGAATAATGTTAGTTTTGATTAGAGAAATAAAGATAAAAATCTAGGTAATATCAATATGTGGCTGTTCTTATGGGGCCTTGGGTAGATGTGTACATATCTATATAAATATATATGTAACATACATAAAATATATGTACATAAATTTATATACCACATATCATTTTATAAATATAATAGAAAAATAATGCATATTAAGAAAACATGTTGAGAAATGGACTCAATAATAAAAATCAGCAACTCTCTATAGACTATCTATTCCCCATAATTTTTTGTAAGATCATTTGTACAGTCCTGCAATATGCTGCTCAGTTAAAATTGCCTTTGGAATGATGGTGGAAGCTCCCAAACTGAGAGCTTGATGTAACTCTAGAATGCTGTTTCTTTTCCCTATGATAATCTTCTGTAGAACCCTGTTGATTGTTGCAAAAGAATTGTTAATATTCTTAATTCATTAAAGTATCATACCATAAAAACCTGCTTTAGATGTGGAGTCAAACCTTGGTCAACTCACCTTGCCAGGGATACTAGACAACGTTGATGGTCATATTTATGTTTGACCAAAATGACAGTGCTTGCAAATGATTATTTTCTGGGACTGAAACTATATTCCAGCTCCCCAGAGCCCATGTGGGCCCCTTGTTCAAACAGCAGGAAAAAGTTATTTCGTTTTTCTGCACTGCACAGGTGTCTCTGGATCTGTTGTTGTGTTTTCTATTTGCTATTTAATGTCATGCTCCCTTGGACACAGGGATACACAGCAGTTAAATGCAGACTCCTGGGGTCTCAAACGCCTGACCCTAACCTCCCCTGTACCCCAAGTTCAGGCCCCTACTGGGGGCAGAGGGCAGCAGCAACAGCGGTTGCTGGGGAGGAAATGGCCAAAAGCCCATCCCAGGGAGATAGAAAGGCAACATTAGAGAGTGTGCCAGTAGGAGGCGGGACCATGTATGAGCTGAGGTTTTAAGCCCCTGGCAAATGCTTTATAATTGTCTCATCAGCTGGCACTTACAAAAGTAAAATTATCACGAATTTCAAGAATGAGTCAGCAAGGGATTAAACCACAAGACACGGGTATACTTCTGTGTGTACACCTTGTGCTAGACAGAGCTCTGATGGTGGAATCTGTGAGCATGTCCTGGGCTGCAGTTGTTTCACGGATAAAGACAAACTTGGAGCTTCTGTCACTGCTCTGGCCCTGGACATCGGTGCCCAACCCAGCAGCTGAGCAGCCTTACCACCCAACTGCAGCTGCTAGAAATGAGGACATTCCCAGCCCCGGCCCTAGGCTGCTATCCTCTAGCCCAGGATTCCTGAGCTCTCTGTCTACAGATGGAAGAGATCAGAGCTCTGCGTCCTGAGTTCCCAGGCACCCTGTCCCTGTTCTCAGCGGCTCCTCCACCTCTGACCAGAATAAAATTCAGAGGCCAGCTGGCTCCTGTGTTGTGCTTTCTCCTTCAGAGTAACCGTGCCTAAAATGTCTAGACTCACAGGGACATACCCTCTCTCTATAGCTGTATTGGGTGGGTGATATGGAGCAAATAACATCTACTTATCCACAAAGCTCATTCCAGCGGGAATCAACTACCCCATTCTATAGTGAGAACTTCAAAGCTGCTGTGTAGCTTATACCTTTGAGTTTGTCATCAAGGGCTCCTATGTATTAATAGCTTATACTCTTTCTCTGGGGTGGGGGGGCCCTATGATCTGAATGTTTATCTCTCTCCAAAAGTCCCATGCTGAAATCTAATCCCCAATGTGTTGTTATTAAGAGGTGAAGCCTTTAGGGGGTGATTAGGTCACAAGGGCTCAACTTAAGCACTCAACTTTCATATAACAACTCATTTAATCTTCCTAACAACTTTCGTTGAAAAACATCGTTGGGACGTGTCTATCCACGTGCAAATGTAACTGGTCTATCCAGTTTGTTAGAAAAGAATATCTTTTACAGCATCAGCGTACTTCCATTTGTACTCAATCCAGGAGCAACCACGGGTTCTAGGTCCACTACTTTTCTGCAATATTCACATTCCATGTTTGTCAAGAGTCAGAAGAACCTAAAGAATATACATAGAAATCTTCTGTTTACTCCACAGTGCACCAAAGTTGAGTACAGAAGGAATACCAACCCAGGCTGTGCCTTGAGGAAGACATGAGGTCAAGCTGGTATTCTCGACAAGGCTGTCCCGTGTGTTATAGGATGCTTATCATACCTAAATCCTGCCTACTAAAAGCCAGTAGCCTCTCTCCCGCCAAGCTCATTGCAATGCCCTCCCTCTCTGCATTCCTGAGCCAGCATTGCCCCGAGTTGAGAAGTACCAGTTTGCTATGCTGTCAGACTCTATTCTAAACATTAATATCCCGAGGCTATATATTATATGAAGCTCTTAATGGTGACAACAGTTGTCGCAAATAACCTCAGATGAATACTCTACATGAAATAATTTAATTCTCATCATTTTCCAAGGGATCAACATGCCTTTTGTTCCCTGTAAAAAGTAATGTCAAAAAATATCTAGATATTACCTGCAATTCTTCCACCCTCTGCTTGAAGGGAGGATGCTTCAACATGTGAGATATTATGGTCTTCCTGAGCAGGCAATGCAGCTCACTTAGGGTTTGGGAAAGTGCATGGGGACAGGTCTTCTAGCAGAACACTGCGGTGCCCCCTTAGGGATTGCTGGAGATACTTCTGGAAATGGGAGAGGAGGTAACGATGTCTTTTGTTACTTTGCTCAGAAGAGAAATTATAGGTTTGTGGTCAAATCCAATTATAAGTTCCATTTTAAAAGATATAAACATATATTTTTTCCATAACTATGGAGATATTAATATAAAATGGGCAAGAAACTAGAAAAACTTTAAAAAGGGACATTTGGCAGGATATTCTTAGATGTTACTCATTTTTTTCTCGAGTGCATATATGCAGTTATCTTTCAGAAAATTTGCAACAACGCTGACAGACTTTTCTTAAGAACAGTGGTATTTATTTGCTAGGCTACCATGGCAAAGTACCACAAACTGGGTAGCATAAACACAGAAAGGTATTGTCTCAAGGTTCTGGAGGTTAGAAGTCTGAAATCAAGGTGTTGGTTGGGTTGATTTCCTCGGAGGCCTGGGAGGGAGAGTATGTTTCATGTCTCTCTCCTAGCATGGTGGGAATCTTTGCCATTCCTTGGCTGCTGCTGCACACCCCTAATCTCTGCTTTCATGTTCTCAGGGAGGTCTCTTTATGTGCAAGTCCATGTCCAAATTCCCCCTATTGTATGGGCACCAGTCATATTGGATTTGGGGACCACCTTATTCTGGTATGATCTCATCATAATAATTATATCTGAAGTAACTTTTTTTACAAGTAAGGTCACATTCTGGCTACTAAGGGTTAGAAATTCAACATATGAATTTTTTTTGGGGGGGGACACAATTTAACCCATAACAATAATCTATTTGATTTGTCTTCTTCCAGGAGAAGATAAATCATTAAAACAAGAAAAACAAAATAAAAAAATATAAAAAATAAAATAAAACAGTGGTGCTGACAGTCTCAGATCCCATTTAGTAGATTTTCATGAGTTCTCTTAGGAATTCAGCTTAGACATTTCCCAGGGGACATTAAGGCTTTTTA
This sequence comes from Lepilemur ruficaudatus, assembly GCA_963574885.1. NCBI lineage: Eukaryota > Metazoa > Chordata > Mammalia > Primates > Lepilemuridae > Lepilemur > Lepilemur ruficaudatus. The sequence goes on from CAUYRT010107466.1 coordinate 8,792, forward strand.
CTCTGAAAACCCAGGGACTCTCAAACTGCTCCACCTAACAGGGGGATAGGGATGTCTAGAAATAGCACCATTCTGGGGAGCCATTGCAGAGGATACTGGTTCCCCTAAATAATCTTTGTTCCTCTTTCCTTAAATATTATAAAAATCTTAAGCTAAACACCCTCAAAAGACAATACTTTTAATTTATAAGTTTTATGCCTTAAGTTTTGAAAATAGAACTATTCAGTTAGAAATGGAGGCCACAGTGTTCTCCTGATTGCTATAACAAGATTTTGTGGACGTTATCTCTTTCTTTACATAAATAATAAAAATTTCTATGCACGATACTCTTCTACAATGCCAAATAAATGAAACATAAAATAAATCTTTCCCAATGTGTTCTTTTATAATCCAAATAAAACTGAAAATTGATCTTTTAGGGCTTTGAGACAAAAGAAATTGTTTGGTAAAATGGAATGGAAAATTTTTCTTTTAAGATTAAATATCCTCTTAAAAACAGTGCAAAGAACAAAATGCTTTAATAACAGACATTATAACAGCAAAAAGAAGCATAAAGAGGAAAAGTAAAGAATGTCTTGTAATTTTTAGATTTTTGGCATTGGGGAAAATATATTTCATAAGTAAGAATGTCATTGAGCTTCACAGTCCAGTCAATTTCTGTGTAACTTGTTCTTGAAATGACTTTCAACTCGATTTATTTAGTTCTACATCCAGTTTTCAAAAGTAAGATTGATAGGCCAGTTAATGAAATACGTGGGAAGAAGAGCTGGAAAAACAAGGGATTGATCTACTGTCAGAATTTATGGCGACTATATGCCCAAAGTGGTAAGTCAGGACAGGAGTGAGACAATGACTGCAAAATGCCCAGAGAAGTAGGTGTGGTCCGCATGCTAGGGAAAGAGTTGTCAGACTAAAAATCAAGTTTGCATGTGGTGGGGCAAACCCAGATACTCTCTTGGAAAGCAGTTAACATTCAACTGATCATTCTGGGAAGTTTAGAAAACTGTAATAAGTTTTCCATTTTTGGCCGGGCATGGTGGCGCAAGCCTGTAATCCTAGCACTCTGGGAGGATTGCTTGAGGTCAGGAGTTCGAGACCAGCCTGAGCAAGAGTGAGACTCGGTCTCTACTAAAAATTGAAAAAAAAAAATTAGCCAGTCAACTAAAAATAGAAAAAAAAATTAGCCTGTCATGGTGGCTCTCTCCGGTAGTCCCAGCTCCTCGGGAGGCTGAGAAAGGAGGATCAGTTGAGCCCAGGAGTTTGAGGTTGCTGTGAGCTTTGTAGAAAATGCAGCGGACACCAAGACAGCTTCCAGGCCCTTAGGGTTTGGAAACTGTCAGACATCAGTCAAGGCCTTCAGGCCTCCTGTGACTCCCTGCCATCTAAGGTAGACAAGC
>CAUYRT010107472.1:0-29139 GCA_963574885.1 Lepilemur ruficaudatus
CACCAGCAAATTCTGAGCCCTGTCTACCCAATTTTTCCCACTTTTATTAAGTTGGGCTGGTCCAAGGGGTAGGATACCAGGTGACTAATGCCCACCAGGTAATAGGTTAGTTGATGTGTCAGGTAATAGGTTAGTATTATGCTGATGCGGGTCTTCTGTGAGGAGTGGGGGGGTGCCTGAAGCGCTCAGGTGCCTGAAGCGCCAAATAATGGATGGGGGTTTTCCTTATCATTCCCCTCTTTGATGCCCTTATATGTCTACTACAGGACATCGTTTCCTAGTGGGGATAGCCTCGTAAGACCATTATGTGAGCTGTTGCTCTCTGGGTTACAGTTGTCTCTATGAATTTTATGATCACACTCAGTATGCAGGGGCCTACAGTGACAAGGAAGAGAATAGTTATTAGCAGCCCAGCCACAGGTAGTAGCCATGAAGTCCATTGTCCTAAGTCAAAACCCCAGGTTTGTTCTAATTCCTTGTTTCTTTTCTGGGTTCTTTCTCTTAGCTCCCTGACTTTTGTGGTTACTATTCCTGTCTGGTTTTTATAGCAGCAGCACTCTTGCCCTAGAAATACACAGGTCCCCCCACCTTTTCAGCAGTGAGTAGGTGTAAGGTCCATCTATTCTGTAAGGTTACTGCTGATAGTGAGTTCAGTTGACTCTGGAGGGACAGTAGGGAATCTGTTACTCATTCCATGTCTTTATTTAGTTCTTGGGATAACTTGTGGTAGATGCTCAGGGATGTTGCTAGGCCTCCTATTCCTGCTCCTCCTATCCCAGTAGCAATTCCTCCCCCTATGAAGATCAATGCCAGTAAGGCCCATCTTTTCTGGGTGTTTGGGTGGGGGCTTAGTGCAGCTTCCAGTTGCTGGTTTTCAAAGATAGAAACATCTAGAGTGAGGAAGACCTGGATGGTAATAGGTTTAGTGTTGTGCTGATGTGCCAGGTAGTAGGTTAGTTGCTGGGCCAGGTAATAGGTTTGTATTATGCTGATGCATGTCTTTCATGAGGGTTGGGGTTCTCAGGTGCCTGATGCGCCAAGTAATAGATGGGGGTTTTCCTTATCAGGATAACCTTCTTCTCTATCAGGGAGAGAGGAGGAAGGAATGCTGGTTGCTGCTGTTTGTTAGATCTACAATGTCCAGGGACTCTCCCAACTCCTGCAGCGATTGTTTTACAAGCCTAAGTTTTACATTAACCACATTCTGTCCTATACATACTTTTCAGGCTCCTACCTGGAACAAACCTAACAAATATGAATTTGGCATCATCATTGTTCCAAAAAATAGCTACAAATCTAGGAGAAGATGGAGTACATAATCTAAACAGACAAGAAACAATTTGGCAATTGGTATTTATTAGAGTGGAAAAGCTAGTAGGTGTTCATGGCCAGGGTGGAGAATGATTTCTCATGCAGAAATTAAGATATGAAAGTAAAAAAGGTTTATTTTGTCCTTTTAGAGGAGGGAGGGAGGGGGGAAAGAGAGAGAGAGATAAAGGGGGAGAAAGAAAAAGAGAGAAGGGAAAGGGCGGAAAGAAAACAAGGACATGGTGTGGCATCCCAAAGAAAGAGAAGGGGGTGTCAGCAGCAAGGCCAGGTTGCAGCAAGCAAATAACAAAACTGCAAGGATGTCAAAGTCTAAGAGTCGGTTTCCTGCCTTTCTTTAAAGAGATTATCACAGGAGATGTGACTCTGTCCTCGAGATATGGTTGAGGCTATAGATCATATTCTTCTGTTGTTGAAAATGGACTGTCTTAAAAGTTAGATTAGGTCTGAATTTGGTTTTGTACTAATGGTATTAGATAGTGGAGAATATAGGGTCCGAAAATGAGAGCTAAAAGTAGAGTCACTGGGGGGCGTTAGTCTAAGATCACACATTGGAAGAAGAGTTTACAGATTTGAGAAGGTGGAGGGTCTCTTGGACTGTAGGCAGATAGAAATGTCATAGAGTGCCCATAATGGGGGATGGAAAGTAAGGTTGTTATTATTAGGGTTTTCATCATGGGCCAAGGACTGATCAGCCCTCAGTGTAAGTTGGACTGTGGCAATATTTATAGATTGATACAAGAAGTATAAAGAGGAGGCAAAGGGCAATAAGGAACCATATATGCCACAGCATCTTATTGGAGCCTGGTATTCATCATGGCCTGGGCTTTCAGGGAATTTGTTGTGGCTAGAAGCAGGTTTTGAAGGGTCTGTAGCTTTGAGTCCAAAGAGATGACACTGGGACAGGATTTGAAGCTCGGCTGTAGTGGTGGAAGCGGTCATAATTATTTAAAAGGAACTCTTTACAGGTTGAAGGGGACCCAGTTTGTCCTGGAAAATCCTTGAGTAAAATTTAGTCTCTAGGCTCTAAGTGTTGCAGTTCCTTTAAGAAGTTGTCCAATGAGTTTTACTGTCAGGTGAGGGGTAGAGAAAGACTACAAGGGAACCAAATGTTTACTAGTTTTATCCCCTTGAAATTGGCCCTTACAGCAATGAGTAAGGTTGGGCCAGGCAGAATTTAACAGTTTATAATCCTGGAGATAGTACATAAACTTTGCCATTTATTTAATACGGTTTAACATACCGGTAAGCCAAATAAATTTTTTTTTGGACTTCTGGTGTCTCTATTCTTAAAAGCTAGTTTGAGATTAAAAATGAATTTAGAATTTTTTTCTTGGAAAGCCGATCAAACATTATAGGTCTAAAATATTTGTTTAAATAAAATCACAGGATACTTATAAAACAATGGCATTTATTTCCCAAGAGTGATAGTCTTTGGAAGACTTTAAAGGCAATGTAAAACATATGTTGGTGTAAACCTCTGCCCTCAAAGTTTAGTGTCATTCTAGTTAGTCAAAAACCCAACAAAGGTAATACAGGGATTATTGTGACAAAGCATAAAATTTTTGCTTCTTTTAGGCCAGTTACTGAAAAAGTAAGGAAAAAAACCTTCTGTAGTGAGATAGTTTTAATTAAAAAATAAAAGAGGTTATAGAATCAAAATGAGTGCATCATGTAATTGTTTGAGGAATGAATTAATATTTTAAGAAAACTTTGTTTTAACCAAATTTTAAAAAAAATTATAGCCAACTGGATCACATACTAAATTTCTTCATAAATTTTCTTTTATAAACTTTATCCCAACTTTCACAGACCATCTACAAAACATGTCTAAAGCTTTCTGTTTTGTCCTAACTTTCCCTTTTCCTAAATAATCAGTCATTTTAGAACAAAAATATTATACAAGATCCTTTTTTTATAATATTGTTCTTCCTTTGTTTAACCTTTCTTACCAAAAATATATTTCCACACTCATTGCCTTTTTACATCTCTTTTTCTTACTCATAAGTTATTTTCTATTCTGTTTTTAATAAAATATTTGATGTAAGTGCTAACTTTTTCTTTAAGCCAATTAATTACAGCTCTTTTGTATATTTTGGTAGTGAAACATTACATACACATAACATATATGGACACGCAAACATACAGACATATAGATATTTTTAAGTGAAACAACGTGTAAAGTTTTACAGTTTGAAAGTTCAGAAAATACCAAGGAAAAGAAAAAGTTACATGTAAAGTTCCAGTTAAGCTTTTTCCAGAAGTCAGAGAAAGGAAGCCATAAGATCTTTTCCCAGTGGAAAAGCTGCTCTCCTCCATGAACATTTTCTACCTACAAAATTATTGGTTGGCGGTTGTTGGTTCCCCCACTCCCACCCCGACCCCTAGAAGTTGAATATGTTGTCCCACTCCCTCCTGGCTTAAATGGTTTCTGGTGAGAAGTCTAGTGCCAAATGAATCATAGCTCCTTTATACGTTATTTGTTTCTTTTCTTTTGCTGCTTTTGGAATCCTCTCTTTGTCCTTCACCTTTAAGAGTTTATTATGTGCCTTGGGATAACATTATTTGGGTTGAATGTGTTTGGTGATCCCTGACCTTCCTGTACCTGGATATCTATGTCATTCTACAGGTTTGGAAAGGTTTTTTTAATTATAATATCGGCTTGAATAAGCCTTTTACACCTTGCTGTTTTTTAACCTCCTCTTGAATACAAAGAAGTCTTAGATTTGCTCTTTTCAGGTTATTTTTTATATCTTGTAGGCATTCTTAATTTCCTTTCATTCTTTTTTTTCCTCTTATCTCAATTTTAATTGGAGTAAGATAGTATCTCATTGTGGGTTTTAATTTGCATTTACCTGCTGATTAGTGATGTTAAGCATTTTTTTCATATTTTTTGGTCATTTGTATATCTTCCTCTAAGAGATGCCCTTTCAAGTCATTTGCCCACATATTAATGGGTCTTGTTTCTCTTGATGAGTTGCTTGAGTTCCTTGTAGATACTGCATATTAGTCATTTGTGAAACTCATCGTTCGCAAATATTTTCTCCCATTCTGTTGGTTGTCTACTTGATCTGTTGCAAATATTTTCTCACATTCTGTAGGTTGTTGACTTACTCTTATGATTATTTCCTTTGCTGTGCAGAGTTTTTAGCTCAATTAACTTCCATTTGTCTATTTTTGTTTTTGTTGCATTTGGTTTTAAAGTCTTAGTTATAAATTTTTTGCCTAAATCAATGTCCAGAAGAGTTTTTCCTAGGTATTCTTCTAGGATTTTTATTGTTTCTGGCCTTACATTTCAGTCTTTAATCCATCCTGAGTTAATTTTTGTATATGGTAAGAAATGGGGATGCAATTTCATTCTTCTGCATATGGCTGTCAAATTTTCTCAGCACCATTTATTGAATAGGGAATTTTTGTCTGCTTTTCAAAGATCAGTTGCTTGTACATATATGGTTTTATTTCTGGGTTGTTCTCTATTCCATTTCATTGATCTATGTGTCTACTTTTATTCCAGCACCATGGATTGTTTGGGTTACTGTTGCCTTATAGTATAATTTGAAGTCAGGTAAGGTGATGCCTCCAGTTTTGTTCTTTTTGCTTAGGATTGCTTTGGTTATTTGTGTTATTTTTGGTTCCATATGAATTTAAGAATAGTTTTTTTTTCTGATTCTGTGAGAAATGGCATTGGTATTTTGATAGGAATTGCACTGAATCTGCAGATTGCTTTGAAAATGATGGCCATTTTAACAGTATTGATTCTTCTGATCCATGAGCATGGGATATTTTTCCATTTGTGTCATCTATGATACCTATTAGCAATGATTTGTAGTTCTCCTTCTAGAGATATTTTACCTCCTTGGTTAAATGTATTCCTAGGTATATTTTTTGCAGCTATTGTAAATGAGATTGAGTTCTTGATTTGGTTCTCAGCTTTGTCATTGTTGGTGTATAGAAATGCTATTGATTTTTGTGAATTAATTTTATAACCTGAGACTTTTGCTGAATTCATTTGTCAAGTCTAGGATTCTTCAGGAGCAGTCCTTAGGGCTTTGTAGGTATAAAAATCTTATCATCCCTAAATAGAAATAATATGATTTCTTCTTTTCAATTTGGATATCTGTTATTTCTTTCTCTTGCCTGATTGCTCTGGCTAGGACTTACAGTACTATGTTGATTAGAAGGGATGAAAGTGGGCATCCTTGTCTTGTTTGCATTCTCAGGGGGAATGCTTTCACTTTTCCCCATTCAATATGATGTTGGCTGTTGGTTTCTTATATACAGCATTTATTATTTTGAGGTATGTTCCTTCTATGCCAAGTTTGTGGAGGGTTTTCACCATGAAGTGATGCTGTATTCTGTCAAATTCTTTTTCTGCATCTATTGAGATGATCATTGGGGTATTGTTTTTAATTCTGTTTATGTGGTGAATCACATTTATTGACTTGCATATGTTAAGCCATCCTTGCATCTCTAGGATAAAACCCACTTGATCATGGTGTATTATCCTTTTGATGTGCTGTTGGATTCAGCTTACTAAGTATTCCTTGCATATTTTTACATCTAAGTTCATCAGTGATTTTGGTCTGTAGCTTTCTTTTTTCTGTGCATCTTTTCCTGGCTTTGGTATCGGGGTGATATTGGCATCATAGAATGAGTTAGGGAGGATTCCAGGCTTCTTAATCTTTTGGAACAGTTTTGGTAAGACTGGCATCAGTTCTTTGTGCACCTGGTAGAATTCAGCTGCAAATCCATCTGGGCTTAACCGTTTATGTTGTTTTTCTTGGGAGATTTTTTATTATGGATTCAAACTTGCTACTTACTGTTGATCTATTCAAGAATTCTATTTCTTCCTGGTTCAAGGAAGGTTCAAGTTTCAATGTTGGGAGATTGTATGTTTTCAGGAATTCATCCATTTCCTCCAGGATTTCTAATTAATGGTTTGTGAGCATATAGTCTCTGAAGATCTTTTATATTTCTGTGGAATAAGTTGTAATGTCTCCTTTTTCATTTCTGATGGTGATTTTTTTGGATCTTCGCTCCTCTTTTCCTGGTTAGTCTAAGTAGAGGATCATCAATTTTGGTTTTCTTTTTGAAAAGCCAACTATTCATTTTGTTGATCCTTTGTATTTTTTGTCTCTATTTCACTTAGTTCTGCTCTAAGCTTCACTATTTCTTTTCTTCTGCTAACTGTGCATATGGTTTGTTCTTGTTTTTTGAGCTTCTTGAGGTGCAGCATTGTTAATTTGTGATCTTTCTTCTTTTTCGGCATTTAATGCTATAAAATTGCCTCTTAACAATTGCCTCTTAACAATTTTAAAGGAGATTAGTATGGATAGAAGGAAACCAGATGCTTTTCATCAAGACAATGGAATAATGACATGAAATCATTTCAAGATTATGGGTGCTACCCCTCCCATCACAGGCCCAAAGTGCCAAGGCCTGGGAAACAAAACTGTGTCAAAAGAGGGGACTCAGCATTTGCTGCCCTGTGCTGCCTCAAGTCTCTGCTCCCCACATTCTAGTACAGTGTTCCTCAGTCATCCCAGCTTGGCTCAAACAGGCCCAGCTGTGGCTCAGACAGTTTCTCTGAAAACTATAGGCTGTTAACCTAGGCAGCATCGATACAGTGCCAATTCTATAGGCACTCAGAGTGGAAGACCTTCAGAGGCATAGCTACCTCCACCTAGATTTTAAAATATGCTCTGAAGAGCCCCAGGACCCAGGCAGAGAATTGCCATGGGGGCAGCACCACACAGAGAGCCCCCACTAGGGTGCCCCCACTCCCTCCTAGTGGAGTCAGGGGAGTAGGATCAATGCAGAGAGTCCCACTAAGGCAATGCCCAGAGAAGCCATAGGGACAGGGCTACTACAAAGTCTCTCACTAGGACAATGCCCAGCAGAACCATGTGGACAGAGGCACCTCTGAGACTCCAAAATCATAGAGCCAGCAGAGTGCAATTCCAGCCTGAGAGAGCTGCAAGCATCCAACTTCAACTTCTGAGAGTTTCTGTGTGGGCTGCACCCAGCAAAGCTAGGGGTGCCCTCCAGGCATTTAGGGGCCCAACCCCCACCTAGTATGTCTAGAAGGTAGGGTATGGATTCAAAGAACATTATTCTTTGAATAAGGTTTACTGTTGTTTGCTTTATTGGATTTTCAACTTCCTTAGGGCCTGTGTTACCCCTTTCTTCTTGTCCATTGCTCACTTTCGGAATGGGGCCGCCTACCCTTTGCATGTCCCACCAGTGGGACTCTACCCTCATGAATGATCAGTGCCTTATAAAAGGGCTGGAAGGAACAGATCTTTTTTTGGTCTTTTGTCCTTCTGCCTTCTGCCATGTAGGGATGCTTCAACAAAATGCCATCTTTGAAGCAGAGATCAGGCCCACATGAGACACTGAACCTACTGGTGCCTTGATCTTGAATTTCCCATCCTCTAGGATTGTGAGCAATAAATTTCTATTGTTTATAAATTATCCAGTCTTGGATATTTTGTTATGGCAGCACAAATGGACTATGACACTTGCATAATTAAGCATTTTTACCATTTCATTCTCCTTCTGTGAATTTGGCAGTTATATACTTTTTTGCTATTCTATTTAGAGGCTACATTATAAATTGCAGCATGCATCCTTGACTTTTAAAGGTTACCAAAGTCAATTTTTATTTTGACCTTCCTCTCAAATACAGCAAGGACCTAGAAAAACTTTGAATCCATTTGGCCACTCTCTCCAACTTGTATGCAATTATTATCGCATATTTTAAACCCCAATTTTTTATGCATTCATTTAGATACATCAACATATTTATCTCTCTTGTTGTTCATCATTTCTTCCTACATATCTGACCTTCTACTGATGAGATTTTCCTTCTCCTCAAGAGGACCCTTTAGTGTTTTCCTTGATTTGCATTTTCTAACGGCAAATACTCTCAATTTTGGTTTTAAATGTCCTTTTCCCAACATAATTTCATAAGGATATTTCATATTGTATAGAATTCTTGTTTGTCTGTTATTTTCTTTCAGGGCATTAAAGATTCCATTCCTCTGTTTTCTGGCTTTCACTGGAACTGTTGAGAAGTTAGCGCTCTCTGTTCGGTTTTTGAAGGTAAGCTCTGTTCTTGTTTGGATGATTTGTTTTTTTGTTTCTTTGTTTGTTTGTTTTGGTTTGTTTTTCTGCAGTTTCACTTTGATATGTCTGAATGTCAATTTTATTTCTCTTTTCTGATGTTTTCCATGGTCTTAAATTTTGTCTTTAATTTGTAATAGAAAATTTCCAGTCATTATTGCTTAAAATTATTTACCTCTTCTGTCAGATATTCTTCATTACTCTTTGAGGCTTTAAAATTTTTTTTCTTAAAACATCTAGCTGTTTTATATGTCTTCAGCTGGAAAGGTTGCTCTGAGTTGCCTACTCTGCCATTAAAGTGTAGATTCAAATTTAAGAGGCATTGGAGAAGATGGAAAATACAAGATAAAATTACTATAGGATGGTGCCTTAGTCTATTTTCTGTTGCTATAACAAAATACCTAAGACTGAGTAATTTATAATAAACAAAAACTTATTGGTTCACAGTTCTGGAGGCTTGGAAGTCCAAGATCAAGGCACCAGCATCTGACAAGGTCCTTCATGCTGCATCATCATCACATGGCAGAAGGCAGAAGAGTAAAGGGGCAAAAGAGGGACAAGCTCAGCCTTTTATAGTATCATTAATCCCATCCCTGAAAGCAAAGTCCTCATGGCTTAATCACCTTTCAAAGATCCCACTTCTTAAGGCTGTTATAGTGGTAATTAAATTTCAACATGAGTTTTGGAGGGGACAAGCATTCAAACTATAGAAAATAGGTTGATATTGTAGCACTCTAACAGACATGATGAAGACAAAATTGAAGGGAAAACTGGTAGGGGGTAAAAAAGAAGTGAAATTGAAGAGATATTTAAGAGGGTAAATTGAAAAAACATGATGTACCAAATTCACATTACGAAGAAGGATGAATAGGATGCCAGTTGACCTGGAAGTATGGTTGTGCCATTCAGTAGGACAGGAATTATAGGAGGAAGGGAAGCTTGAATAATATACAAAGTTTAAACACGTGAAATCTCATCTCAACTGCTGTCCAAGGATATATCCTGAAGGCAGTTGGATGGAAACATAGCATTGACAAAACACTGGATACAGGAGAGCTTTTGGGTCTACAGACACAGATGTAGATGGCATTACTATATTCAAGTAATAGAAAGATGATATTAATGAGGGAAAATGAAAAGTGAGAAGTGAGTGACAAGCACAAACCAGGTTAGAGGTACATTTAAAAGGACAAGAGAGCAAATAAATATCATGAAATGACCTAAGAAGAAGTGATCAAGAAATAGGAAGGGAACCAGGCAACACAGGTTTCAAAGAAACTAATAGAAGAAAGACAATCAATTGGTGGCATCACCCTTGTTTTAAAAATAAATATCAAGCTATCAAACTCATGCATATTTTCAAATTCCATCTCTCAACTTAATGCTTTCCATGCAACCGATCTTGTGTAAGGAGAAGTGCCAAAATCAGGCTATTAAGTTGCAACTCACCCTGACAACTATAAAAGGATTCCATGTTGATAAAACCCACAGTGATGTCTTACACACAAAACAAAGGTGTTAACAAAAAAATATATGTTGGAATAATTAAAGTAGGGAATGAGAAAGCCTTGGGTACTTGCATTATGAGTATACTCACCCTTCTGGCCACGTGGCTGACACTATTTAAGGTCAGAACACAGTCATGCTAACTGAGTGTCTGTTTTTCACACAGCCATGGCCACAGCAGAAGACACCCCTGTTGAGCCTATCCCTAGAGACAAAAGGAGGCAAGATCTCCAAGAAATGCTGAAAGAAGTAAGCCTGGCTGTTGAGTACTGGCTTCCTAAGCTTCAGGAAGACCTGGGTGTGACCTGTCCCCAGGCCTTACAACACATAGAAGAAAAAGACCTCCAGAAGCTGAAGTCACAGGCAAAATATCCATGGGAGGAAAGGGCCCTGGAAAAGCTTCTGAACCTGGCACACTCAAATAGTGTGTCAGAGTTACAGAAGTCTCAGATAGAGAAGGAAAAAGAAAAGCAAGAGCAGGCAGCAAAAGCACTGAAGGAGCTGAAGGACTTGATGTCACAAGGAAAGCAGCGAAAGGAAGAAGCAGTAATGAGCAAAGAAGCAGAGCTGAGGGCAGCAATGGACATCCCCAAAGAGTACTGGCCATCTCCTAAAACATCCCTAAAAGAAGTCATACACAACATGCAGAAACAACTGGAACTCACAGAGCTGGAACTAACCCATCGGCAAAATCTCCCAGATAACGATTTGGTGAGCCGGGCATCTGGAGGGCTAGCCCTCCAAGGAATTTATAAAACCACTGACCAAGGGGGCCTGATAGAGAAGAAAGACAAACTACTCAGAGTCCCCAAGGACTTCTCACTATTTGGTCCTAGCCAGAGCACACGGATGGAAACATTAGAATTTACATCTTCTGAAGAAGAATTCATGTTCACTCAGAAAATAGAGAAGGGGGGATTTAGTGCAATTATCTCAGGCAAGGGTGAAGGTTGGGGAGTTAATCTTGAAGCTGGTTTTGATCGCAGTAAACATTCCGAATCCAAGAAAACTCAACAAAAACATACTGAGCATTCTTATTTCTGCTCAACCAAGTTCAGCTACATCCCTCTGGCCTCCTGTCACTTTCCCATTGATCAGCTCCAGTTATCCAAGGCTGCTCTCCAGGAATTAAAATGCATTGAAGACCTTCTGGATCAGACAGCAGACTCAGACAGATCCTCCTTACTGAGACACAGGGCTGAAAGCTTCTTCCGCAGGTTTGGCTCTCATGCTAACCAAGGCCCTCTGCACATGGGGGGCATCTACTGGTGGAAAGCCGTTTCAATGGGCTTCCACAGTGAGGAGTTCAAAGAAGTGAAACGGCAGTCAGCAAAGGCCCTGGAGGTTTTCATAAGGGGCGGCTTCAGTGCACTTATAGTGAAAGGTGCTGGAGGTGTGACTGTGTCAGACTCTGATTCAAACACAACCTCTGAGACAAAAACTTCCCCAAATCTCCAAGCTGAAGTCCTTTTATCTGAGGCCCAGATAGGTGGCCCACCAGAAGCAAATGGCTTTGTTCAGTGGAAAGCTGGCCTCATTGCCAGCAATCAAACTTGGTTTGTCATTGACCGGGAACTTCAGCTGGTACCCATTTGGGACATCATTCTCTACAGCCACAGAAGTGATTTTAAGTATCCTTGTCAGGTGGCTGACTGTCTGAAAGACCACTACACTGCTATGACTAGCCGTACTGCCCACATCCAGGATAAAGAGGAATTACTAAGTGGTTGGAAGGAGGCTAGGGCTTTCCTAGAGGATGTGAAATCTTGGAGGATATCTGATCCTGAAAAGCAGCTTAAAAAATTGATAAATTTCATGCAAACATTGAGTCAAAAACTAGACAGTTATGACCCTTGGATTAACATATGCCTCACAGATTGGGATCTGCAGGATTTTCTAGTAAAAATTGTCAACTTTTGCAAAGAGACTTCCAATTATAAAACTAAATTGATTAAATCTCAGTTGTGTATCCTTCTGTATCCTCACATATACAAAGTAACAAACTTCCCTCAGGCTCACTCCCTCATGCAGTGGATCCATGAGTCAGAGTCAGAGCAAGAGCAAATCAACATTTCCAAACTTTCTGACTTAATTAAAATCTTAAAAGAAGCCAAGAATGACCTCATGGAAGCAAATGTCAAATCTGAGTCCCCAGAAACAGTGGAGGAATCTCAAAGAGAGGCCACTTATGAGGTCAGCAGGGCTCTCCACTGCTTCTTGAATAACCTCCACAAAACAGGCCAGCCAGACACACAGCTCTTGCTACTTTCCATTGCAGCTGGTGTAGGATATCATGTGGAAAACAATGCTTTCCAGTATCTCCTGGGATATAATGAGTTAAACTTCCTACTGGATGAAATTCAAACTGCACAGAATAAATACCAGGAGCTCAAAAATATTTGCAGCTACAGGGCTGAAGCATTCCTGGTGCTCACAGGTCTGACAGCCACAGCTGAAGTCATAGCTATATCTCCAAAAGAGAAAACACAACGCATGGCATTAATAAGACATCACATGGGAAACTCATTCTCTAAAGAAGTTGAACATGTTCTCACCAAAGCTGGAGCAGATCATGATTGGGAAAACCTCGAGAAAGACTTACAATTGCTTATTGATGGAGATTATGAAGGCACCATCTCTTTGCAAGTGGATGAGGTGAGAAAACATTTGCAGAGTCTCTTCCATGGAAAGAAACAGCCCTGTAAATCACATGATGATGAAAATAAGAAATGGGAGACAATAGAAAATGGAGCCTTCCTAGACTTACTCCAGCGTCTAGGCCTAGAACATGACTACCCAAAAAGGATGAGCAAAGCTAACTTCCATCTGATCTACAAGACTTCTGTGTACAAATCCAAGCCCAGCTCTGAACGGGATCTTCCCTTCTATTTCCTGCAGAAGCTAATGATACTAGATTATAAGCTGAGATACCTGGTCTTCAAAGATGATAGAAACACAGAACACCAAGTCTATTCAAGTGCCTCTAAGCAGGAAAATGAGGCGTTTGATCCATTTGAAGACAGTGATAGTCCCACTGCGCCTTCAGAGTCTAAACCTAGACCCCACATTCACCCAATGGATATTCAGATGGCAATTTTTCACTGTGCAGATGATTTTGCCAGACAATATATTTTGGACAAACTTTCCATTTGTCAGTTTGCCCTCCCTCTTTTGGTGCCTAACCCCTGCACTTCTCAAATTGAATTTTCTCTCTGGTCTCTCAGACAAATTAGGAGAAGTTGGCAGCAAGGGAACAAGAGCATTTACAAAAATCAGCAGATGTGCTGTGTCCCTACCCCTATTGTGTCCTTTATTAGAGTTGGAAATGGCTTCTCTGCTTCCAAATCTCAGATCATGAACTGTCTTCTCAGTAAACAAAAACATGATGTGTTTTTTCACCGACACTGCAGAGGAAGCAGCAAAGACTGTCTTTTGATGGGAGGCATGGTGGAAATATGTTGGTTCTGTCCTGGAGGGGAAGATGAGGTCAGACTTGACAACTGTGTGACTTTCATGAATCTTCGTGGAGACGCAAAGGAACATGAGCAGCAGCTCACTTTCCTGAAGGAGGTCTCCTCTCTCATTGTGGTCCTCATGTCAACTTCTGATAACAATGAAGAAAACCGAAAAATTGTCCGTGACATGGGCCAGTCATCAAAACCTTTGATCTGCTTGCTTGATGACAAAGAGAAAACCACAGCCAAAAATCCCAGCCAAAAAATGACAATTGGCATCAGGAATAGAAATGCAGCAGAATTAACAGACGAGCTCACAACCACAATCAGATGTTTGCTAGAGCTCTCTGACAGTGCTCTCAGCTTAGAAGACTGTTCCCAGAGTGCTCGTAAGCAAGGATTCCTCGTTGATGAAGACCAGAGAGATTGCAAGGAAGCCAAAGAAAAGGCACAGAGTCTAATGGCTCTTCTGAGAGAGATGAAGTTGCCTCAGATGAAGGAAAACTTACTACCCCTTCAGGGACAACTGTGGCATCTCTGGTGTAAGAGGGACAAAGAACTCTATCGTCTGAGAGAAAAGGGAAATCGGAGCATTGAACAACACAAGAGTGAGATTGAGACAGATAAGCAAAAAATACGGCACAGACAGCTGACTAAAGCTGTTTCCCTCAATAATGTAATGCAATCATTCCTTCAAATTCTCCATGAACATTCAGGACCTCACACCAAACTCTACTTCTTGCAGTGGCTGAGTGTGTTTTTAGACAGTATGACTGCAGAACACTTGCAAAAACTTTGTGAGAAGCATAGCTCTTTGTGGTCTCTAGCACAAACACAAAAGAAGGAGACACCTAGCGGCAACTCTCTGAAATACCAACAAAATGAAATAGAAGCCATCTCCAAAGAGATCAGTGACTGTACCTTGGGAATTGGTCAATTTCTCAGAGAAGCTGGCCAGATTTATGAAGCTCTAGAAGAAACTTCCTCCCCAAAAGATACCCTTCTTCTCCGCCTTCCCCAAATTGCTGCAGACCTGATGATATCTGGTATTCCCATTGAGCTGATGGATGGAGATGCTTCATATGTGCCCTTGAAGTGGATAGCAGCTGTTTTTGACATGGTCTCTGAGAAACTTGGAGACAAACGGGTGTTTGTTCTCTCTATTGTTGGCCTGCAGAGCTCAGGGAAGTCCACCTTGCTAAATGCCCTTTTTGGGCTGCAGTTCACTGTCGGTGCAGGGAGGTGCACCCAGGGGGCCTACATGCAGCTCCTGAAGGTAGAGAAGACATTCACAGAGGAACTTGGCTTTGACTTTATGCTTGTTGTGGACACAGAAGGACTTCGATCCCCACAATTCAGCAACAAATCCCAGAATAGGGACAATGAGTTGGCAACCTTTGTCATTGGACTTGCAAACTTGACTCTGATCAATATTTTTGGGGAGAATCCATCAGAGATGCAGGATATCCTACAAATAGTTGTCCAAGCCTTTCTGAGGATGAAACAGGTAAAAATCTTCCCAAGTTGCCTTTTTGTCCACCAGAATGTGGAAGACATTACAGCTGAATACCAAACTATGAAAGGACGAATGTCACTACAGCAGACACTAGATGAAATAGCAGCAATAGCTGCTAAACAAGAACAGTGCTCAGACATAACCTGCTTCAATGATGTCATTAAGTTTGATCTCAACACTCACGTCTACTACTTTGCTCATCTCTGGGATGGTAATCCCCCAATGGCCCCTCCTAATCCTCGCTATAGCCACAATGTCCAGGAACTGAAATGTAAAATTCTTATGATTGCTGAACGGGAATCCAAGGGAAATATCATGAAGATATCAGATGTAAAATTCAGAGTTCAAGATTTGTGGAGAGCCCTGCTGAACGAGAACTTTATATTCAGTTTCAGGAACACCCGAGAAGTAATGGCCATGAGCAAACTGGAAACCATGTATAACCACTGGACCTGGGAGCTGAGGAGTCACATGCTGGGCTTGCAGAACCAGCTGATCAACCAGATTCAGAATGGAAAAATTCAGACATTCAACTCAAGCACGCTTGAGGCCACAGTTAGAGAAAAATACAAAGCTATCGAGCAAGAACTGGAAAAATATTTCAGTGAAGACCCAGAGAGTGAAATACTTGTTCAATGGAAAGAAAATTTTAAAAATAAGCTAATAAGTCTTCAAGACACACTTATTTTAGAGACCAAAAGAAAAGCCATTGAGCTCATTAGTTTTAAAAAAAGTCAAGAAAGGCTGGATAAGAAAAAGACAGATTATGAAAATGAATTATTAGAAAAGAGTCAAAAGTTGGCTTTAACTGTAAAGGATAGAGAATTGAGTGAGGAAGAGTTACATGAGACATTCAATCAACTTTGGGAAAAATGGGTCTATGATGTGGCCCCAATTCTACCTCAGGTCACAGAGCCTGACCCTGATCGGGATTGTGAAAACATCCTTTTCCACCGTTTCAAAAAGGAGATAAACATACTGAAGACTTCTGGAAAAAAATTTCAAATCAATTTTGATGAACATGTCAAAATGAATAAGAACTATACAACATTAGAGGTCTGTGATAAAGAGTCCATTAATAGGATTACTGACTCCATTGTTTCAAAATGTACTGAAACTATTAACAACATTTGCAAGCAACAGTGTGATTATGATGAAATTTATTTCCATAACATCCTAAGAATAATAGAGGAGGAAGTGGAATCTGCATCTACTAAGGAAAGATACACATTTACAAATAAATATACCATGGACTTATCTTTGTGTGTATTCCAAAAAGCGTCGGAGAATTTTAAGCAAATGCACAGGGAATTTAAGAGAGCAAATGATCCTGTGCAATACTTGAAAAGCAAGAAAGATGACTTCTTCATGAGTTTTAAGATCTCCTGCCAAGGAGCAACCTCCATAAAAACGTTTGTTGATTATCTGTGGCACAAGCTCACTCCTGCTGTCTCCACCACCTTATGGGAAAAAATGACCATTAGCATTGCTGGGGATCTGCGAGCTACCTGCCCTGCATTCAGTGGAAACAGGGCTAACCTGGAGAAACACATTCTCATCTCTCTGGCAGAAGAGGAGAACTTTGATAATTATTGGCAATACCTTCATAATCCAAAATCGTTTTTTAGGAGTTACATTGAAAACCATATTAAAAGATATTGCTCAGACAAAGGAAGTGAAAGAATAAAAACTCTTTTAAAAAGAAATTTAGACAGCATCAAGAGTATCATCCTCTCTTCCATTCATGAATCCACAGCAATAGCTAAAGATAAAAGCAGCACCGTGTCTGAGTGGTTGGATTTGTTCTGCGATCGCCTGGGAAGCAACTTGACCTTTCCACGAAAAGACTTGAAGAGCATTGAACACCAGGAGACAAAAGATATTGGGTTTCTCAAAGAAGCCATGAGTACAGCTTTGAATCCTGCAATGAAGGGAGTAGAACAAAATTGTTCAGGTATGCTTGCAGAAAAACTGATTCCTGAGATAGAGAAAATCCTCTCTGAACATCTTAGTGGCTGCTGGAAACAATGTCCTCTCTGTAAAGCAATTTGTACAAACACTATTCCTACACATGAAGGAGACCACAGTGTTCCCTTCCACCGTCCCCAGGCTGTCACTGGATGGTATAAAGACACAACAGATCACTTTGTCATTGATTGCTGTACTACTTCTGTAGCAAGCAAGCATGGAATAATTTTGGAAGATAATCGGAAAAACTTGTATGTGAACTATCGGCGGGCAGGAGGAGATTTTGCCACATGGAGTATTACCCCAGATTCATCCACCCAGCCATATTGGAAATGGTTTATCTCTAACTTCAGATCAAAGCTAGAAGAAAAATATCAGAAAAAATTTGAAGGTAGAGGTGAAATCCCTGATGCATGGACAAAAATCACAAAGCAGAAAGTGCTTGATGACTTGAAAAGACAATAATACTCAATGACCACAGCAGAGCCTCTGCATCTGAACCAAAGGGTCACAGTACCTGGACAATCCTAAAACAACTCCTCTTTACAATTAGAACCTTCATTATTTCCATTGTTAAAATGAAATGTGAGAAAATAAATCAATTAACATTTCAAGAGTTGATGAGTTCCTGTGAATGGCCTTCATTTCTCCCTGCCATGATTCCTTCTGGTTTAAAAACAAATTACTACATTATGTGTATATATGACAAAATCAAATAAAATCCATTTTAAAACACCTACTTCATATTTTAAATTATTTTTCTAGATACAGTATTTTTATTTTAAAATACATAATGTCTCAGAGAAAGTCATTTTAAGAGAGGAAAATCAAAATCATTACAGCCTGCTACAAATTTCTATAGAATAACTGTATCAATATTGCAACCAACATATAGGTCTTGGCTGGATGCTACAAATTGACTTTTTAATTTTTTTAAGGAAATTTTTTCCCCTTTGAAGTTTTGGGGGAAATTTAATAACCCTTCAATATAAAAATATTCATAGAAAGTTCATGATTCCCAAGCATAGCAATATTTAGACATATTCTATTCTAGGAAAGAATAAACCAGAGACTTGACAAGAATGGAGCCTTCATCAATTCAGGAAACATCAAGCAAATATGGGAAATAAAAATCAAAATAGAAAGTAACTTGTGAGTAAGAGAAAGAAATTTAAAAAGTGACGAATGTGGAAATATATTTTTGGTAAGAAAGGATCTTGTATGGAATTTTTTTTTTTTTTTTGTCCTAAGATGACTGGTTATTTAGGGAATAGGAACATTAGCACAAAAGAGAAAGTTTTAGGCATGTTTTATAGATGGTCTGTGCAGGTTGGGATAAAGTTTATAAAGGGAATTTATGAAGGAATTTAGCATCTGATCCAGCTGGCTATAATTAAAAAGAAAATTTTGGTTAAAACAAAATTTTCTTAAAATATTTATTTGCTCTTAATGAAATTCCGTGATGTACTCATTTTGATTCTCCCACCGGATTAAGATATTTCCATTCTTCTCCCAAAATCAATAACATCTGTAACACCCCCAACCAACAACGCCAAAAGAGAGTCATAGATCTCATGCTGGTGGAAGTCATGACACTCTTAAGTTTAGCAGCATTTGCAGGAGGAATTACATACAATATACTCACAGCCAAAAATACCACTGCTTCTGTGGCTGTGGTGGCCCAAGATACAGGAGAAAACTTTAAACTCCTACCAGCTTTCCTTAATTCATTAGCTGCCATGGTAAGAGATAATAGAATAGCACTGGGTTATCTGTTACATTCAGAAGGAGGAGTTTGTGAGATTGCAAAAACCACATGCTGTTTCTATCTAAACACCACAGGACAGGTAGAAGAAAGGACATAACGGATTCTGGAAAATGCAGAGTAGCTAAAAAAGTCCTCTGAAAAGGACACAGCAGACTCAATTTGGGACTCTATCCAATCTGTCCTCTCAAAATGACCTGGCTTGTACCCTCCTTAGGACCCCTAGTAATGATTACACTAACTCTCCTCTTCAGCTCCCGTTACAACTTTTTCTATGTTTTCTTAAAAACAATATTTAAGCCATGGTCCACAAATCAATGGAGAGAACTTCATGATGGAACAAGCCCTTCCACACCTCCAACTCAATACCCAATTCTGACTTCTCCCTTTATCAACAGGAAGTAGTCAAAAAGACAATGATGCCCACTTCCCAATCATTCTACTTTTTAATTTTTACCCTTTCCCATACCTTGCCGTTCCTTTTCTTGTATGTATATGATAAAAAGGGTGGAATGCTAGCCTTGCTCAGGGTGGGAACCCAGAAAGTGTGTATAGGATGGAATGAGGTTAATGGAAAACTTAGATAGTGATCATAAGGCCTATGAAATAATAGCTGCAGGAGTCTCGAGAGTCCAGAGGCTGTAAATCTAACTCTGACCACAGACAGTTGTGGCAATGCCAGCAGGAACCAGTTACTGTTCAGAAAAATTCACCCTCCCCAAACTTCCATTCAAACTTCCTATAAAACCCAAGGCTCTCCCCTTCCTGGCGTGGATGCTCTTTTCAGCCTCTACCCTTCTGTACACAGACGCTCAAATAAACAGCATTTTGCTACACCTGAGGCTTCATGTGTCTCCCTCTCAGCTCCGGACCTAACAAAATGATCATTACCAGAAGCTGGGGTGATCAAAGTGGGGAAAGGGGGAGATGTTGGCAAAGGCTACAATGGAAGAAGACACAAGAAGATGAAGGTAATTCAAGATGAAGAAGATAAGTCAAACACAAGTCAAGTGTTGAGAAGCAGGGAATGTCAGTCAGCTTGCAATTTCAGTTAAGAGCACAAACTCAGAAGTTAGACTGCTTAGTTGCTCATAGGGCCTCCACTATTTACTGGCTATACGACCTTGGATGAGTTCGTTAACCTATCTCTGCTTCAGTTCCTTCATGTATAAAGTGGTGCCATCTCATGGTGGAAGTATGAGGATAACTTGAAATAATATATCTGCCTGGCACATGGTATGTGTTCCATAATGTTAGGAAGTAGTAGTATCAACAGCAGCAGCAGCAGCAAGAGCAGCAAAAGTCATGTTAAAAGAAGTAATTACTGGCTGGGTGTGGTGGCTCATGCCTGTAATACTAGCACTCTGGGAGGCTGAGGCAGGTGGATCACTCAAGGTCAGGGGTTTGCGACCAGCCTGATTAAGAGTGAGACCCTGTCTCCACTGAAAAAAAAAAATAGAAATAAATTATCTGGACAACTGAAAATATATAGATATAGAAAAAATTATCCGGGCATGATGGTGTATGCCTGTAGTCCCAGCTACTCTGGAGGCTGAGGCAGGAGGATCACTTGAGCCCAGGAGTTTGAGGTTGCTGTGAGCTAGGCTGATGTCACAGCACTCTAGCCTGGGCAACAGAGCCAGACTCTGTTTCACAAAAAAAAAAAAAAAAAAAAGAAAAGGAAAAGAAAAAAGAAAAGTAATTACAATAGTTATTAACATTATTATTATTGCTATGATACTATACTGAGACATAGTTATGCTTACAGTCCATCCTCAATTGTAAGTCCCTGAAAAAAGAGGGTCCAAGTTCTACATTTTGACACAAGTAACCATTACAAATGTGTTTGCTTTATTGTTTCCTGTGCCTGTATTTTATTTGCTCAAAATAGGACTTTAAAAATAAAACAGAATTTAAAATGTAAACCTCAAAAAGGGGTAAGAAATGGAGGGAAGAAAGGTTGCTAGGCCGGAGAAGAATTAGATTATTGTTGGGTTCCTTTGCAACAGCTATCTAATAGCCCCCAAATTCAGTATTATTTTTAATGCATACAAGGTGCTTGCATTTATTCCAAATTGGAAAAGATGTGAACCAGGGCATGTACTCCTGGGAACAACCTCCCTAATAGTTTAATTATCTTTGGTGCTTTCCCTTTAAACCGTAGGAACAATCATGTTTCTCCTGTAGTTCACATTGTGATTCCCATCAACTCCTCTGGGAAGACACGGAAATGTGCCACCCAGATCCTCCTTCAAGGAAGCACTTGCTGCCCAGTTGAGAGGGGAGTGAAGCAAGCAGCCAGTCTTCAGCTATCAGATCTTCCGAATCTGCGTTAATTGCAGAGAGCCTCTTCACCCGAAGTCATACCCTTCCTGGGGAAATACTGTATGCAGAGACTGAGTGAGATGGAATATAAAGACCAGACCCAGACATGTTAGCCTGACTCAGGATGTTCTGTGGGTCTTCATTTGCTCCAGAACTCACTACCGGGCTCAGAAAAGTTTGTGGGGCCTGCATCACAGTGCCATTTCTTTTTATGCCAATTCCTACTTCCACCGCCTTTCTTTCACAGGTGTTGATCCCTAATAAACACCTGTACCCCAAGCTCCATCTTGGCATCTGCTTCTTAAGAAACCAATCTGCAACACCCTTCAAGTCCTTGGTAAAGATTGCTACATCCAGATAGAGTCAAACAATGGAGTTGTGGATAATAAAGAAACAGTACAAAAAGAAAGGCTCCTCTTTCCAACACCCATGGGAAGAGAGCAGCATCCTTTCAAGGGGTGAGAGAATGCAGGCCTTCCAGAAGTGTCCAGCAGGCAGGAGTGAGCAGTGGCCCACAGCCCTGTGCAGAGCAGTAGAGAGGAACAAGCAACAGAGCTGCTAGTTGAACAACTCATTAGTAAGTGATCCTTAGGAAACAGAAAACTAGTGGATGAAAAAAAAGAAGTAAAACTGATGAGCAGAACAAGAAGGGATATTTTTTCCACATAGCCTTGGAATTGAGGATAGAAGGAGTGGAGTCAAAAAAGGAAGCCTAGGCCTTGCAAATGTATTCCTTAGAAGGAGTGAGATGGAGGTAATAGTTAAATTGAACCAAAACAAGGAACCTTGCCTTGGTCCTATGTGCTCCGGTCTGGAATTGTTCTTGGCAGAGCAAAATCTTTATCATCCTATGTACTGAGGAGGCACCCATGGATGCAAGGAGAGAATACCCCCTTCTATCTGCCAGGTTAAATCTATAAATTTCACCCAAAGCCTTTCCTGCCTCAGCGCCTACTTATTCTGGGTCTCTGCAGTCCCAGGAAGGCTGGAAAATGGGAATCATAACATAGATTTACAGATACAGAATGGCAACCTCAAGAGCAGCTACTGGCCTTTGTAAGAGCATCATAGACTCTCCCAACCATGAATTTTCCTTGTTTTTTCTTCACCTACCATTCTAACTATAGCTATCCTTCTTATGGCCTTCCCTCTTATTTTTGACGCCCTAGTTCAATCCTCTGGCTTCTTCTGGCTAGAGCTACATGGAAGTTGCAGGCCCTCCTTTTACCACCAGGTGGTGGAAAAGTGCTTTATCAGGATAAAGAATTCTGCGATTCCTCAACCTCGGCACTGTTAACGTTTAGGTCCAGATAATTTATTGTGGGGAGCTGTCCAGCACATTGTAGGATGCTTAGCTGCATCTCTGGCCTCTACCCACTAGATGCTAGTAGGACTCACCACAGTCATGATAACAAAAAGTGTCTCCAGACATTGCCAAATGTCCCTGAGACGTTAGGATTGCCCAGCTGAGAACCACTATGCATCATGGCCCCAAAGGGTTTAAACAGGGAAGAGAAATAGAATCAAATTTTGATGGAATTTTTTTTTAAAAGCTTTGTTGTTTTGCTCTGATAAAATAGCATGTGTTCAATGAAAAAAATTCAAAACTTTGGGAAAACGAGGTGGCTTCAGTGGAACTGCACAAGGCTAGGGAGAGCCAAGCATGCTGTGCCCTGCACTGCCCAGACTAGCAAACAATACAGTCAGGATGGCTAAAGGTGACCCCCCAAAAACAAACATTTTTAAAGGGCAAGATGTCTGCATATGCCTTCTTTGTGCAGACATGCGGAGAAGAACATAAGAAGAAAAACCTAGAGGTCTCTGTTAATTTTGCAGACTTTCCTAAGAAGTGCTCTGAGAGGTAGAAGACAATATCCGTGAAAGAAAAGTTTAAATTTGATGAAATGGCAAACATGGATGCATTACACAATGATCAAGAAATGAAAGATTGGCTCTTCCTCTTCCCCTCAAGCGGCCTGAGGTGATCTGTGAAAATGGTTCACTATTCCCTTGACCCAGAAAATCCCACAAAATCATGCAGGTCAAGAGGTTCAAATCTTCATGTTCACTTTAAGAATACTCGTGAAACTGCCCAGGCCATCAGGGGTATGCATATATGAAGAGCCACCAAGTATCTGAAAGATGTCACTTTAAAGAAACAATGTGTACCATTTTGACCTTACATGGTGGAGTTGGTAGGTGTGCCCAGGCCAAACAGTGGGGCTGGACACAGGGTCAGTGGCCCAAAAAGAGTGCTGAATTTTTGCTGCACATGCTTAAAAATGCAGAGAGTAATGCTGAACTTAAGGGTTTAGATGTAGATTCTCTGGTCATCAAGCATACCCAGGTGAACAAAGCACTCAAGGTACATCTCTGAACTTACAGAGCACATGGTCGGATTAGTCCATACATGAGCTCCCCCTGCCACATTGAGGTGATCCTCACTGAAAATGAACAAACTGTTCCAAAATCAGAAGAGGAGCTTGCACAGAAGAAAAAAGATATCTTGGAAGAAACTGAAGAAACAAAAACTTACGGCACGGGAATAGATGCAACGTAAAATAAATGCAAATAACAGTAAAAAAAAAAAAAAGAAAGAAATGAAGGATTATAGACCAGCTAAGGGAGGCAAGAAAAAGGGCTCTAATGCCCCCCCAAAAACACCGACTGGATTCTTCCTGTTCTGTTCAGAATCATGCCCCAAGATTAAACCCACAAAGCCTGGCATCTCTATTGGAGTTGTGGAATAACTTAAGTGACAGTGAAAAGCAGCCTTTCATCACTAAGGCAGTGAAGCTGAAGAAATATATGAGAAAACTGTTGTCGATTCTAAGTCTAAAGGGAAGTTTGATGTCGTAAAGTGTCCCACTAAGGTTGCACCAGAAAAGGTGGAAAAGGAAGAGGAGGAAAAGGAGAAAGGGGAGGAAAGAGGAGAAGGAGAGGAGGAGAGGGGAAGGGGTGAACTGTTTGTCTCCTTGTGAATACCTTAGAGTAGGGGAACGTCATAATTGCCACATCTCTTATTTGAGAAATGTCTATTGCTCTTATTTAGGTTTAATTACAAAATTTGATCAGAATCATACTGCAGTCTCAAAGTGCTCTAGAAATTGTTAGTGGCTTACATGAAGTGTCCCTGGGTGTCTGGAGCATGCTGAAACTGTATCAAAGTTGCACATATTTTCAAACATCTTTTAAAATGAAAAGGCACTCTCCTGTTCACTTCACTCTGTGTACTTTGCTATTGGTGTAAGAAAAAATTTAAAGACGTTCTGGGATTTTTTTTTTTAATTTTTAAGGTGGTAGTAACTATATGGTTATTGGCTAGAAATCCTGAGTTATTGAACTATAGGTATACTACATACTTATAGTTTGTAAAAAGAACAAAACCAGGGAGACAAACTCCTGATGCTCCATGCTTGAGGATGTGGGGAGAAATGCCTCTTGGGGAGGGGCTATAGCTCTAGGTGTGCCCTGTGAGGCTGGACCTGTTGACACTGTGGTGGGCATCCATTCAGCTTCAGATTGTCTTGTTATTGTATGTAGTGACATAGCTTTCTGCTGCCATTCTTAGCTGTGGACAAAGAGAGAGGAGGGGTTCTGCTGGCGTGAGGAGTGTTTGGATTTTTTTTTTTTTTTTTTTAGTTGAGGGCTGTAGTTTTTAAACTGTTTCTGTACAAAATTGTACAACTCCTCATTGTCAGCAAAGAGCCACCGCATCAATGAAAGTTCAAGAACCTTTTGTACCTAAACAAGTTTGCAATGCTCTGGGGTTTTTTTTGTATATTTAGAATGCTGAAATATTTTTGAAGTTAAATAAACAGTATTACATTTTTTAAACTGTTCTCTATTGGAACAGTCTACATTTCTGACTCACAGCAGTCTTAGCAGTGAAACAATCCCCACTGCACTGTATTTGGAGACTAGCTTCCCTGTAAGTGTGGTAACTTCTCTTTTGCTCGACATGGCCAGCTTGCTTGGGGCTGAGATGAGGGAGAGGGCTATTCGAAGCTACTGCGTGATTTTGTTTGTGTCTGAATGGCGTTAAGATGAAGTATAAACTATTGAATATAGGAGCCGAGATAAGGACACAGGCAAGGGTCAGCATCCTTCAGAGGTGCAGGAAGGTGTACAGTTAGGATTAAGATTGTGTGGGTTTAACACTTTTGCCTCCCTCCACCCCCATTTGTGGGGCCAAGTGTATTGTTAAACAGCCAAACCATCTTTCAGAGTGCATGTCAAAAATTCAGACCTTATTTTTCCTCTTCGTACTCCCACGCCCCCAACACATATCATGGAATGTTATTTGTTGTGCTCAACCTTTGAGGAGGACTTAAGCTGCTGCTATGTCTCCTGGACCCCAAGGAGGGTGGCTGGTGTGGGGTGGTGCGGTAGGGGACAATGTCCATTTTTTGCTCCTGCTTTTCTCCTTCAAACACCAAACACCCCAAGGGAGATTGTAGGCTCCATCTTGGGTCACCTGAGCTATAAGTCAGGCTGATGCAATCAACCATTTCTAAGCACTAAATGTATTATGGAAAGTAGAGTGATCTACTCATGATTTGAACTCATTTATCAGAAATGTAGGTTGTTGTTCGATGTTCTTAAACTGGAAGGAGTTTAGTTCGTGTTACAGTGGTTGTATTCGTGAATGGTGCAGCATTTCGTCCAGGTTGGGGTGAGGGGAGATGGCCACAGTGGCAAGCAGTGATATTAATACCATTCTGAAGGCTGATACGAGCAAACATCTTTACTCCCTGTAGTAATGAAGGATGCATTACTATGTTGTGGGTAAGTGTTAGTATTGCCCAGCATTAACACTTGGATGTATGTGTTTGAGGCTAGGAAGCACATTGGAGTGTTTATGTGGTATTTTTTTGGTATTATATAATATTAATTTTAAGAGAAAGAAGGTTTTCTTAAAATTCACTATGCAGGAACTTGTGTGTCTGGAGGCGGCATTCTGTCCACCCTGTCAGGTCCTGGATGGGTACAGGTCATGGTCATGGTCGTGATCATGGTCATGGTCACAGCTCAATCTCTGTGTACTTAGAGCCATTTCATCTCACATAGAACTATTTCCCTAAACGTGTTTCTCTAGCTGTTCTAGAAAATGACCACTAATTGGAAAACTCTTGGTCGTGAGGTTTGCCCAGACACTCTTGTTCCTGAATTGCCCCTCCTGCTTCCATCATGCCCTTGTTACTTGCATTCTAAGCTAAAGCTTCTGCTTCCCAGCACATCATGTACCATGCCAAGATTTTGGAGCTATGCCAGCCTTGCCAAATATAGAAGGGAAACTCAACTTGCAGCCACAAAGGCGTGCTTTTTGGCTAAATGCTGCCCATCTATCTAGTTGTAACTAGATATACCAACCAGAGAAAGGCAAAGACCAGAAGGGGGTGACTCTCAAGTTGAGGCCACTTGGCCTATTAGCTGCTTGCAGCAAGACCACTGCTCTTAAGGTTTTTACACCACCACAAGATTGCTCCTCTAATGGAATAATGGCCGGTAGCTTCTCTGAGATACTATAAGTGGCATGATGTTACCACCTAAGCTTAGGTTTAGCTTGATTTGTGGGCCCACTATATGTGTTCTTGCAGTGCCAACCTGTTGCTTTTTTTCTTTAATCAAAACAATAGTACTTGCTTCCTCTCTCTTCCAACAGCCTCACCCCATTCTTGAATGGCATTCTGTCTTTTGGAAAGAACAAGGCTATGATGCCGTAACTATTGTCTGTGTCTTTGTGTGTTTGTTCTTGTCACAAATGTATTTGGTGACATCAGATGCATTCATTTTCTATAATAAAGTTCCTTAATCAGTCTCCCCCCCAATAAAAAGATGTTGACAAACATAAAAAAGGAAATTAAAAACATAAAATTCCACCATTCAGATTAACTTCTGGAAACATTTTAATGACCATCCATCCAGACATATGGACACATACTTAAATATGTACAGTTTTGCATACATGGCAATGTATATTGTATGTGCTCTCGTATAATCTCCTTTTGCACTCAAAATATACTATGGAGATCTTTCTAGGTCAATAAATATTGGTGTAGTTTAATAATTGATTTTAATGCCTACATAATATTCCTTTGCCTATATCTAACCAGGTCTCTACTGCCAGGCAACTACATTCCTAAATTTTCACCATTATAAATAACACTGCAATTAAAATATTTGAATATACATCTTTACAAAGCTCAACATTGATATTTTCTCACACTCAACATTTCCTAGGTATTGACAGTTTTTCCAGGATCCAGGAATTCACCGAGTGAATTAGACGTAGATCTTCCAAAGACGTACACAAACTTGTGGAAAGAATATGAACAGAGAACAGAATAAAATATGATAAAGAGGCATGGAAATGCTGGGCAGAAATGGTGGCGAAAGATGGAGGGATAACTGGCTGGAGGAAGACAGGGATGT
Organism: Lepilemur ruficaudatus; assembly: GCA_963574885.1. Taxonomy (NCBI): domain Eukaryota; kingdom Metazoa; phylum Chordata; class Mammalia; order Primates; family Lepilemuridae; genus Lepilemur; species Lepilemur ruficaudatus. Next base: position 27,422 of record CAUYRT010107472.1, read on the forward strand.
CTTCACAGACATGGGACTAGAAAGAGGCAGGATAAAAGTCAGCCTCAGCTCCTCCTTCAACTACAGTACTTATAATAATCATTTGTTTAAATGCCTATTTCCCCTGCTCCCTGTGTGCAGGCCAGGACCAGCTTTTTCTTCTTCATATACCCTTTATTGATCACAGGGTCTTGCACTTAATGAACCCTCAGTAAAGTTTTGCTGAATAGGGGTATTTAACTATTAACTTTCCTGCCTGAAGAGCATTCTCCAAAAGAGAAACAAGGAAGAATCACATAGGAGAAAGAGGACTAAGGATTCAAGTTCAAATTCCCTGCAACTTCCCAAATTCAAAAACAGATCAGGAACAGGAAAGAGAGGAGAGAGGAAGAGAGAAAGGCAAGTTGATATGTACTTCTGTGATGGTCTCTTTCCTCTTCTGAAAACCTTATCCAAAGAGAAATCTCAATGACTTGCAGAAGGGCAATTTGGGATGAATTCTAAGGCTTACACTACAATGTAGATGATGTACAAAAACAGTTTACTCTCTTGATTTTAGTCTATAATCTGATATCCTTCCCAAATCCCCATCCACTGGTTAGCAGAAGAAAAAATTTAACTAAAGTTTCAATCTAGTTTAACTTATCTGACAGTTTAATTTATCTGGCAATTTAAATATACTTTTAAGAAGTATTCAATCTCTACTGGATAAAATAATGTGTGATCACTCAGAGACCCAATCCTTCCCGATTCGCCCCTCAGTGCCTGGTGGAAAGAGTGTGGTTTATGTAACTCCTGGCACTGAGAAGGGACTCTAAGCCTCAGGCTGGTTTTTTATGTTGTGTCGGCTCCATCTGCTGGTCTCTAGAGCACCGTCCTTTCTCCATCTAGTTGAGCGTTCTGCAGAACACCACTGCTGAACTGGTTAGTCGACATGGGGTCTATACCTTGGGTAGGGACAATGTTCCTGAGTCGCTGATGCTGTACCAATGATTTGATTCTGCTAGCTGCAGAACCCTGAGTTTGCTTACACATCCTCCACCCCACCAATTGGTCCAGCAGTCTACACCACCTTAAGGTTGAGTCAACTCCCTCTGCTGCAGTAGGCCTACCAACTGGGTTTCAATTTACTATCCACACCACATAAAATCTCAGGGCATCTTTGTAAAGTTAAGCCCCAAGGGCCTCCCTCTACCTGACCATGATGTGCTTCGTTTCTGTGACTGAATTCTATAGTTCTGCAGTCCCCAAACCCCGGGCCCTGGACCAGTACCGGTGGATGGCCTGTTAGGAACCCGGCCACACAGCAGGAGGTGAACTGCCGGCAAGGGAGCAAAGCTTCATTTGTATTTACAGCTGCTCCGGGTTGCTAGCATCACTGCCTGAGCTCCGCCCCCTGTCAGATAAGCGGATTTAGACTCATAAGAACACAGACCCTACTGCAAACTGCGCTTGCGCAAGATCTAGCTTGTGTGTTTCTTAGGAGAATTTGTCGGAAACCGTCTCCCTGCCCCCGTCCATGGAAAAACTGTCTTCCGTGGCGGGGCACGGTGGCTCACGCCTGTAATCCTAGCACTCTGGGAGGCGGAGGCAGGAGAATTGCTTGAGCTGAGGAGTTCAAGACCAGCCTGAGCAAGAGCAAGACCCGTCTCTACTAAAAATAGAAAGAAATTAGCCAAACAACTAAAAATAGAAAAAATTAGCCGGGCACGGTGGCGCGTGCCTGTAGTCCCAGCTAC